>CAEGAD010055131.1:0-61298 GCA_903067055.1 Poeciliopsis paucimaculata
GGCGGCTGGCAGGTTCCCGTGTGGATTTATTTTTAAAAAATAACAATAAAAAAATAAATTAACCCCTTTATTTTTTTTTTTTTTTTTTTTTCTTTTTTTTTTTTTTTTTTTTTTTTTTTTTTTTTCCCTCTTAAAAAAAGAGAGTTTTTTTTTTATTCACCTCTGATTCCTTAAAGTTATTTGGATTCTTACATCACAAAAAGTAGGGAACTTGTCCAGATTTTCCACCTTTCATGATTTTTCATCATGTGGTGCGTTCATGGAACCAAAGGACGCGACGGTTTTATGTGAACGCGTGGTGCAGATGTCGATCAGCGGTTGTCTGAAGGATATACTACAAAAATTTATGTATATTACATGTAATTGATTATTATTTACGTTGGAAATTTAAATGACACTAACAATGGCTTCATTCAGAAAGATTTTGCCAAATAGAAAATAATACATATATATATATATATATATATATATATATGTATTTTTTTTTTCCCCCTCATATGTTTATTGTCTTTCTAACTTTATATGGGTTTAAAAAAAAAAAAAAGTCGGAAAATATGTCGAAATTGGTTCTCACTAATTTTACTTTAAAGAAAAAATAAAAGTGTGTGAAGTGAAGAAAAGACCTGCACGCACAAGATTGAGCATTAGAGCGCCACCTGTCGGCCACTTTGTTTTCCACCGGAGGATGAAGAGGGCACAGCCTCGTCATCCTCGTTAGCTGAGTGCAGTGGAAAAAAAAAAAAATAGAGTTCGGTCGAAAATCAGCCTATTCGAAGACCAAAAAGCCATCATGGCAGAGTATCAGTTTCCACTGATTAAGGGGGAACAGCTCTCTCTCTCTCTCTCTCTCTCTCTCTGTCTGAGTTTGGCAGCGGGAATGTGAGGCTGAGCAGAAACTAAAAAAAAAAAGAAGTCTTTTTTTTTTTTGTGCTCTTTCATTTATTGAAAGTGTTTTACGGCTCTTTGCGGCCATGTATTTTATTACCAGTCTGTTGTATGCTGGTTAGATTTCAGCCGCTGGCTGTGTTTTATAGCAGGCTGTGGGGTGCAGCCAGGCCTCAAAAATGTCCCGATTACAAGTCAGAGTCGGTTGGAGGAGACGTCACAGTCACCTTGGAATATAAAACAATAAAACACCAAAAAAAAAAAAAAAAAACGTTCTGAGAAGAAAAGGGGAAGAATGCATGTGGAATATGTGCAGGAGGTCAAAGGTGACCTGAGGTAGAGGGCAACTTTTTCTTTTTGTCCGTATCTAGTCTGGTGAGCTTGAATACACCAGTAGCAAAGAAAATGTAAAAATATCACAAACATCTCATAAAAGTTCTATTTTAATGCTACGTTAAGCCTTGCACAGATGAAGAGATGCTTGTAGGTGGTGATGGATGGGAAGATGAAATTTTTCTCTGTGGTGCGTTCATGGAACCAAAGGACGCGACAGTTTTATGTGAACACGCTGGAATAACTTGCATTCATCCCAGTGGATGAATGCAAGTTCATCCACTGGGATGAATGCAGTGGATTCTTTTTCACTGCAGTGGATAAATGCAGTAGAAAAAAACTACTTTTTTTCAGAAAAAGAAGTAGTTTTCTGAAAAAAACTACTTCAGAAGTTTTTTTGTAACTTCTGAAGTATCAATTTGAGACCGAATTAATTTTCCCCCCTTAAATGTTGGTTTTGAACTGATTTGTGGGGCAGACGTGGGCATTTCACAACCAGAGCCGTAAATCCTCCTCCATCCAAATAACTTTCTTTTCCAGCGTCTGAAATCGGCAGGCTGAAGTCACAGCCGACAAATTTTATTAGTTCAGCGACCGTCTGTCAAATCCATTACAACACACACGTCCATACCACTCGGGGAGTGGTTGACACTCCTGGGTATAGGACTCAGCAGACACCATCGGTCTTCATAGTCTCTTAGTGCGCATGGAGGGCCGCATTGTGGAGCAGCAGGAAACCAGATATGGTCATTACTGAAGGAGTAGGTGTCTCAGCTCGTTTAAAGAGTCCCCATCCAGAGTCTTCTCACTGCCCTCCAGCTATAATCTCAAGGTGCAGAAAGCTTTTAACCAGACAGCTAATGCTAATCCAGCAGATCTGGATTTAAGCTGCGAAAACTCTACAAAAATATAAAACCAAACGCTACTGACTTCTGTATAAAAATGAGGGCACCAACCACCTCAGATGGCTTTAACACACTCAAGTGTGACGCGCACACACACACCCCTGACCTGCTCGGTCACCGTCTCCGTTGAACCCTGGAGCTGCAGTGCCTCCCTGTGGCCCTGAATGGAATTGGCTGCGTTTCTTTTTAGTCATTGAATCTCGAGTCAGGTTTTAAAGAAATTTGGAAATCACTAAAACACAAGTGATTCAGAAAGTATATACATACTCACATTGCAGAAGACAAAGTGGCAACAGTTTAAGGGGTTAAACAAACACTGTTCATATGAATGACGATAATTTTTCTCAAATAATATTTTCTCTTATGGGGTTATGATAAGATGTTAGCATTCCACTTCAAAATGGGACCAATCTGGACTGGTTGTTAGTGAAAATGCAGAACTATTTAGCAAAGTCTATCATAAAAAAATTGTAAGTATACCCTTCAAGCTCATATGTTTGAGCAAAAGTGCTACATTCACCAAAGTAAAAATAAATCTATAACCAAACGTGTGTGCAGAAGTTCACTTTAATGGATTTGGTTGCATAAGATATCTGAAATGCCACAATGTTACAGTGGCCCCGGACCCTGTGAGTCAAAAGTTGGTTTTTGTTGGTACCTGTGATTGTCAGAAGTGTTAATGTGTGTAAATTAATGTCTTCTTCTCTGGTTCTCTACGTTTCAGAGCCAGGCCCAACTTAACTATGGGCCCCATACCACTTTGCGTCCTGCTTCCAGTGGCGGTGCTGACTGCGGTGGTGGCTGCAACTGCTGAGGAAAACACAATTGACGACCAATACACCTGGCCCCACTGGAAGGTGCCACTGGTAAGGAAAAGACGCACTGTGCCCCTCAGCAGCCCCAGCTTTTCAGCTCACCCTCAACCGGAGCTGAGTGGCACCTGTGGGATCGAGTGCCAGCGCCACATCCCCTCGCCTTCCCTGAATGATTTGGAGCAGTTCCTATCCTACGAGACAGTCTACGAGAATGGCACACGCACATTTACCTCCGTTTCTGTGCATGGCCTCAATGAAGTCACTGCCTGGTCCAGAAACACTTCATCAAGGTCCCGTCACAAGCGAGAAGTGTACGGCACAGATACTCGCTTCACCATCGCTGACAAGCAGTACTCCACCAAATATCCCTTCTCCACCTCGGTGAAGATATCTACAGGGTGCTCTGGGGTGCTGGTGTCACCCAAACACGTGCTGACAGCTGCACACTGCATCCACGACGGAAAGGATTATCTAGACGGAGTTCAGAAGTTGCGTGTTGGCATTCTGAAAGAGAAGAGCAGACGAGGAAAGGGAGGCAGAGGAAAGGGAGGGAAAGAAAGGGGCAAAAGAAGAAAAGGAGACAAAGGTAAAGAGGAAGGACTGGAAATGGAGGAAAAGGGCGGGAGAGGAAGAGGAAGAGGAAAAGGCAAGAAGATCCGGAGTCGTCGAAGTGTTGACTCTGGCAAACCTTCTTTCAAGTGGACCAGAGTCAAAAAGACCCAGGTTCCTAAGGGTTGGTTTAAAGGTGTGTCAGATGGACTGGCTGCGGATTACGACTACGCCGTTCTCGAGCTGAAGAGAGCCCCAAAAGTCAATCACATGGATCTAGGTGTTATACCTTCCGTTAAGAAGCTCCCTGCCGGTAGGATCCACTTCTCCGGCTTTGACGATGACCGACCCGGTGACTTGGTGTACCGGTTCTGCTCTGTGTCTGAGGAATCCAATGACTTGTTGTATCAGTACTGCGATGCCAAACCCGGCTCCAGTGGCTCGGGAGTTTACATCCGCCTCAAAGAGCCGGGCAAGAAGAAGTGGAAGAGAAAGATCATTGGGGTTTTCTCTGGTCACCAGTGGGTTGACGTCAATGGGGACGGAATGCAGCAGGATTATAATGTGGCCGTGAGGATTACGCCGCTCAAGTACGCGCAGATCTGCTATTGGGTCCATGGGGACTCGAGTGAGTGTCAGGTAGCCTGAAACAACATGGAAACTCCCCACTTTTCTGCTTCTTACCCATCATCTCACACCATAGTTCCTCCTTACAGACTTCACCTACCTTGACACATCACCGTGTTTCACCAAATAGGAACTAGGCAACGTCTTCCCCTTCCCGTCTTTCACCTTGTGTGCCTCCTTATGACTCTGCTACAGTGATTCAGGTGAAGAAGTGGCAACAATAGGAACTCATCAATGCATCAAGGGAACTGTGGCTTGTCAGTTGTCTTTCTTTATTTATTTGTTTGAAATATAGATGGGAAAAGAAACCCGTTTTAAGTATTTTAAGTCTTCTTTGACAGTTTTCAAAATAAACTGACCTCTATGGTCGTAGTACAGTAAATGGTTTATAGTGTAAATCACAAATACCTGCAAGGTGTTATTATTAAAGAAAAGGCTTCTCCACCACTGTAAGCAGAAAACTAGGCAATTGGCAATAACAGGACGCCCAAAAACCAACTTAAATACTTTAAAAAAGAACGGTATGACGATTCAGAGAAAACAAAAAGGAAAAATTAATAAGCTGATAATTTTGATTTGTGTATATCTCGAACATTGTATTAGATGTTTTGTGTTTTACGCTTATCTTTTAATGAGTGTTTTTCTCCTTCTGGATGCCTTTTAGGAGATGTTTTTGTATGATTTGTGTCTCATCCTCTTTCATCCGTTCTTGCAGTGCAGTGAAATGTGGTATCATTGTTGTGCACATAACTATAACAGAGAATGACGTGGTGCTAATTTATGGGACTGTAACCTTTTTGTTTCCGTTCCGGAACGACTTCGAAAATATTTTTGGTGGCCTAGTACTGTAACTTTGAGCTTAAGGTGAGGCTCATGTTTGCGTTACATTAAGACTGAACCATTCAACAATTTACTTGAGCTGTTTTTATTTCTCTATTTTAAGGGTAACAGATTTTTTAAAAAAAGTCACTTTGTTTTTATAGACGTAGCTTAAGATTAAATGTAATATTTCTGACTTGTTCCTGTTGCTTTTTACTCCAAGGAAATGCAAGACTATCCTTCTAAATACCAAATATCTGCAAATAATTATTAGAGTTGAAGTCTAAAGCCATTAAAACCGAGATCCCCCTTTTGCGTGTGTGTGTCTATGTGATGAAAACAAATGCATCTAAGCAAACAGCAAAGAGTCAGATGTTTTATAAGGCTTTGGCATACGTTAAATGCAACTTTTTAGCAGAAGAATCTCTACCAAAATGTTAAACAGTGGTGGAAGTGTTATGATTAGGGGTCACAACATTTCTTCAGGTACTCAGATTCAGATCCAGGTAAAAATTTGACTGGGAATGGGCCTTGGCAGAGATTCGCATGTTTGTTTTTGGTAAGATATTTACTAAAAATGCCATAAAAGCGAGACATTTGGGTACATAAAAAGAGCAAGATTTAAACATGCGTATGGATAAACACGCTCGGTTGTCCGTAGCCTCTGACACAAAAGATTTCATCCATTTATTCCACAGAACAATGTTACATCTCTTGACATTTTGGTTATGTATATAGTTATACTACGAACGGTGATGATGTTCATTGGTACTTTTAACAGTATGAATTGCTCACAGAAGATTTAAAAGCAGGAGAACACATTTTATTTTTTCTCAGTTTGGTAAAATGCGTGACAGTGTTAATTCCAATAAGTGTGTGGTGATTGAAGCAGGTGTCCACGTTTCAATTTAAGCAGGGTGCACATTAAAATGAGTCAGAACAGTTCAATCCGTCATCCAATTTATTGCATCTCGAGGGGCTTACATGCACTGGGAAGGGCCATTGTAAATAAAATAAATTTACAATAAAACAAAAACAAACAAACAAAAAAAATTACAATTCTAATAATTCAGTCATGAAAAAATGTTAATATTCTCCCATGATTTACTCTGACTCTCACAACCAGTCCACAAACATGACAGAGAACAGACACAGAGAAAGATCTATCACTTTTTGTAGTTTACAGAAGTTTACAGAAGAGGAGACTGGCCTTAAATTATGACCAAACGTATGATTACGCTCAAAGTGATTTGACTGAACTCTGGGTTAAAAATGGCTAAAAGGTTCAACCATAACCCCAAGCAGAGTTCTCCATAGTTAGAGGCTCCACCAACGGCAAGCCAGATGTTATCAATTAAGAAAAGAGTCAAACACGATGCTCAGACGGAAGCAAAACAAATGTTTTGTTTAGTTTTACTACGCACTATGGTGCTGGAGCAGGTTACGTTCACCTCCAGGCTAAAGGTGCAGTGCGGCGTTTTGGCCGCTAGCAACTTCAAGGAGAATCCATCAGAGGAAAGGCCCTTGTAGCTTGTAAATAACGTCAACTTTGAAGTTTCCTAACGAGGTAAACACATTTAGCGTGTCGTTAGGAATCATGAATGCACACCCGGCCTCATCCTTTGATGAGTAATCCTGTGCATAAACAGAATTTGCTTTGCTTACAGGACAAAACGCCACATTGTGTCTCCAAACTTTTCTCATTAAAGCGAGCTGAGCAAAGAGTGACCGAGCATTCTTTGCAAAATCAACCAGGCGTGGGCTAATTACTGGTCTTTGGGGTACACCAAAGTTGCCAGAAGCCAGAGAAAACAGTGGACCGTTTTCTCAGGCTGCCCCTCCCCGACGTGCTGCTGCAAATATGGCTACTGCACTTTTTCCTCACTTACAAGGACATGGAAATACTTCCAGTTGGGGGAAAATGTGTGCAGTTGAGGTACTTGGACGAAAAACTAAGGACAACCCATCACCCATATTAGTGCTGTTGGCAAGCTGTGAATGGAATATAGTCTCACTAACAATAACAATCATATATACTTCTGCTACTCTATAAACTGAAGAATGATAAAAAGGGATACAATTATGAGCAGGAGGAACCTAAAAAGATCTGCTAAATGAGCAGCTGGATATTCTATGGTTTTGCTCTAATGCACCGAGCAAAATTAAGACAAGAAATAAATGTGAACAATAAGGTTTTTTTTAAGGAAATGATGAACATTTAGCAATTTTTCAGGACTGGATGGATTGATAGTTATCTCTTAAATGAAAGCAATTAGAATAGGTTTCATTTCTGTTTAAAATCTAGGGAAATTACAGTGATATGACTGCAAAGTCTCTGAAAACTATAAAAACTACAAGTCTTCTCCTTTTGATTACTATAATTATACTATAATCATGTTAATCTTGTCAATCTGACCCGTCTGAGCGTGGTGTTTCCTATGGAAGTCGTGAAAATGAAATATCTCTCAAAATCAACCACGGGAGACCAAGTCAATGACTTTTAACGTTTCTAACCCAAGGCAAGTTCAAACACTCCTCTAAGAAGACTAAAGTGTAGTTCTCTGGAAGTACATAACGTTCCAAGATATGTTCTGTAATAGAAAGGTACGCAGATAGCCACTGTCTGGAGAAATGAACCAAAATGGACACTGCACATGGCATACAACTAAAGGACATAAAAAACAAGAAAACATAGAAAATTAGGCCACAAGTAAAAACACAAAGAAAAAGAAGAAGAAGAAGAACGGACCACTTGCTGTTTTTTAACAACTGAAAATCCCACCAAGGTTGATCCTACATATACAGTATATAAATCTTTTAGTGGCGGTGTTAATTGTTTCAGTTAGTTCCAATGATGACGGCAAATAGAGGGATACTCACAAGACTTCTCACGATTTCATGTCTGATTCACTTTTGAGATTCTCCTCAACAGACGTACAATAAAGACAAAATCCTCACCAAACACACCTCTGTACATCAAAGAGGACCTTCCTGTAAAACATCACACATATTAAGCCTCTTTGAAAAATCTACAGGGAGTTTTGTTTACCCACCTCATCCAACCAACTTGGCAACACACAATAAGCTCCTCCCCCCTGAGTAAGGAGGCGGAGACATGAATGAGTTGTGGGCGGGGCATGGGACACCAAAGCACATCAATCATTCAATTCAGCACGATAAATAAATCTAAAACACATATTTCTTCACTTCCTCTCACTTACCGTCCTGAACAATTTTTTTCATTATTATTACGTTTTTTGTTGTTTTTTTTTTGTCAGGATTTTGTGTCATTTTGTTTCGACGATAAAATTAGTACATCGACATAAGCACAAGCTCTGGATTTAAATTTTTGTTGTTTTTTTTTCATCTTATATTTGTATATAATCCATTATGGTTCACTTTCACAGTTTGTGCTACAACATCACACAGGAGAAGTTGGGTCATGGACAGGTGAGGAGGAGAAAAAGAGAAATGCAACATTGCTGGCGTCTCGAGATGTTGACAGGCGCCAGGTAAACGCTGAGAAGGCTCTGATCCATAGAGAAAAGCAGCTGGGGGACAGGAAACACAAGATCAGACTTATTCATCTTTTTTTGTTTTCAATAAAGTGCGTCTTTTGTTTCCATAGAGCACATAATTGAGCACTCTGACATTCTTAAAAATAAATTTGCTTAATAGAAACTTGTTTTTTGGGTAAAAGTTTTGGCGGCTGCATCAAAACTAATTTATTTTGCAGAACTGCAATGGAAACACTTTTTTTTTTTTTTTTGCATCACACGAATCACATGATCAACAACCCGGATGTTACCACTGGCGCAGACAATGAAGACAACGACAGAAAGTAATTAGAGGATAATGGTACTGAATGTTTTTTTAATGACGTGAACAAATTTATTTATGTGATTTTAATTACATGTCAGATGCAATAGAAACACCGCAATTCTGAAATTGTGTTTTTGCGACATTAGCAGAATATTGACAACGTGTTTGGTAATGCAGCTTTGCATACTTTACAGATGACTATATAAGAGCACCCCATCCATATTTTATTGTTCCCCAAATCACACAAATGAAACTGTAAATACCTTTTAATTAATAGAAAGAATTGTGAAACACAAATGTTCCAGGTCTCGACTCAGAGTGCCAGCACCACCTACTGGTGACACGCTGTACGTCACTGTAAAAGTATGAATGATGGAGCCTACCAATGGCTTATGACTACTTTATTCAAGAAGAAGAAGAAGAAGGAAAAAAAAACATCTCCAAACTCAGAGTGCCAGCACAGCATAGAAATATAAAGCTGATTTTTCTACCTGGGGTTTTATAAGAAGTCCTTGAGGTCGAGGTCTGCCAGAGGGTCCTTGGGCTTCTTGGGGCTCTGATTTGCAGGTCCTGAAGAAAGCTAAGACAAAACCAGGCAAAATGGGTCCTTTTAAAAAAAAGAGATTTTCAGCAAGATAACCAATAAAGTCAGCATCATTAACAGATGCACAAATTCCAGCCTAAAAGAGTAGGTTTTGATACACATTTCATTTTCTATTTTCCTATTAAAACAAAAATATTGAAAAGGCCCTAATAATTATCATTAAAACAGAAAGGAGGCATTATGTTAAAGACAAAAATCAGTTTTTATAGTCAATGCCTAGGAGCTTTTTTTTTGCACTCAAGCATTGTTTTTGTGCAAAGTTTGTTTTAGCAGCATTATGTAACCGATAGAGGGAGGATATTACTTAAGCACATTTATTTCTTGCTTTTTTGAAATGTTTTTATTTCCTCTCTAATAAATGCCAGCTTCATATTGAAGGGGTCCTGGCTTTGTTTTTATAACAGAGACTCCCAACCTAAAATGGTCCAATTATCCATTTTAGGTCCTAAAAGTGCTAAAAACTGCATTAAACGTGCAGTTTTTAGTGCACTTTAATTTCTTACGTGTCAAAAAAGAAATTTCTTGACATGTAAAGTGAGAAATTTATTTGACCAATAGGGTCGAGGTGTTCTGCTGTGTTACGCAGCCAAACTTTTCCTTACAAAGTGTGTGACTTTTCAAACCAGTTGCTTGCACATTATTTTAATTAGGACATCAGAATAAATGTTGGTTTATCACATGAAATCTGTCTGGTTGGTTGCACCATAATTAAAAAAGAAAAAGTTGAAGGTGTATGAATGCCTACTTAAAGACACTTTAATGTTTTTTATTTTGGTTACCGGCGCTCCGGGTGCAGCTCCAGCAACCCCTGTGAACGGGGGTCTCATCATGGGCTGCCCCATCATAGGCTGGCTCATCATGGGCTGCATCATTGGGACCCCTGGCCCTCCAGCAGGAGGCTGTTGGAAAAAGAATGAGGTCAGAGATCATTACTATTTATGAATTAATAGCAAATATGTTGTATTTTAAACAGCGATTGAATTGTTTTAGTCAATTCTCTGAGCACAGACATTAAAAAGCTCACCATGCCAAAGCCAGGCTGTGCGCTCATTGTTGGCACCATTGGTGCACCAGGGGGCGCTGCTCCTGGCGCCTGAACATCCAGACAGATTATTTAGTACTCAGAGCATTTTGAGTCAACAAACTCTATAAAGTTAGAAAATAACCATAAAACCAATTAATTTCAGCAATTCAGTTTCAATTTGACATACAGTTCATTAAACAGAAAGCCATACATTTCAAACCTTCATTTCGTCGACTGTGAAGGTCGATGATTGCGGCTTACATTAAAGAAACCCCAAAATCATTTTTTCAGGAAAAATGGTTTTTGAGAAAACTGTAAATCAGAAAGATTTGTCGACAAGCTACTGTTTCCAAAATGCTAGCGAGTAGCAGCGATAAATATAAACATTAGCAATATAAAATTTATTTTAAAAATATACATTTTATAAATAATTAAAAATGACCGAAATATAACATAATTTAATGAATTAAATGAACAGCAATACATTAACAAATATAAAATTTCCACTTAAAAAAATCTTGTTTGAGTATATTGTGTATTTCTGGACTGGACTTTTGTCTTTTCATTTGCTTTGAGGCACAAACTTCAAAGTTCAGTGACGAAGTCTTTGTGTGTGTATTTTTCTGTGTACTGTGAGTAGAAAGGAATTTGTGGTGTTATATCTTCTGTTTTATTTTACTATTTTAATGAACATCTATTTTTTCATGAGCCGCCAAGCGACTCCAGATGTGAATGAGCTTATGCTACAATCTGGCACGGCGCCTCAGATTGGGGCTTTTATGTTTGATCTGTACTTTGTCTCTTTTTAAATAAAGTTAATCATCATTATTAAATAAAGACTTGAAATAAATCACTCTAAATATGAATTTCACTTTCTGAGACACACTTGGACGCAAGTATATCGTTTCATTTTTATTTATTTTTTTTTGCTAAGCTTTTACAAAAACTGCTTAATTTTTGACTCCCTGCAAACTCCCGGGCTTCCTTAGACAAAAACTTTTAAAACTACTTTGGATAATTAATTGCGCATGCTGTGTGATGTTTGGTAACTAGGGTCAATTGGTATGTTTGTGTGGTTGAATTGAAAAGATTTTTCTGTAAAGTGCCTTGAGACGACATTTGTTGTGAATCTTCTGGAGCAAGAGAGGCTCATAAACAAATTTTGTTCTGGTTCTGATCGTGGAGTTGCTGTTCTCACCATGGGGGCCCCTGGGGAGCCCCAGCTTGTGGGAGCGACCTGAGGCATCCAGTTGGCGCCCCCTGTCAGCTTCTTCTCGCCGACCTGATCCCTTTAAATAAAAAAAAAAACAATAATAGTTGCGTTGTGTAATTCTGTCCAAATTATTTACTGAGGATTAGTCACTGATAGGATGCTTATTCTAACGGTGCATTCGCGTTCGTAATCACACACTTACTTTTTCTTCATCCCAAGGTCTGAAAAGATGAAAGAAAACAGAGAATTATCTTATAAAACCTGCAGATTGTTTTATTTTATTTTTTTTAGATCATTTTCTGTGTGTTAATAGCTGCTGTCTACCTCCAACCAGGTTGGCCAGCGACGAGTCCAGGTCTCCTCCGATGGTCTTGGTGGGAGGCGGAGTGGCGGGAGGGAGGGCTGATATTCCTCCTGGTGCGCTGGGGGTCCCTGTGCTGCCCGCCGTGCTGCCTCCGGTGCTCTGCGGCGTCACCGCCGGCATCAGCAAGTCGCCTAGCCCGCCGAACACTGGCGGAGAGTCGCAGGAGAAACACAGAAACGATTACTGATGTGCGACTGCAGCGGCCGGCCAAAGGCAGGCAGAGGGCGGAGACGTGGGAGCGGGCGGTGCGACAACACGAGGACGGTCCAGCTGTAGCAGCATCTGCAGGAAAGCTGTCCACGGCAGCCGCTGTGTCACGCCAAACTGAGAATGCGACGGAGCATTCAGTTCGTTAGGTAGAAATATGACATCAAGGCCATTTCACGTACATTTTTGTCAGTATTGTTCATAGAGAACACATATTTAGTTCAGCAATGCATACGCAGCACCCTCCAAACCTACTGACACCTTAAGTTGTCAGTATTAACGTTTTATGTAAAATTTTATAAATCGCAAAATTTACTGCAGCAGCAGCAGCATTTCAGACTGAAACATGCAGAATAGCCCATTTATTGATTAGCGCTTACTTATAGGCATGGTGGAGGATCTGTGATGCTGCGGGTCTGTTTCCCTTCAAAACGACCTTCAAGTCTTGTGAGAGTGAATGGTATCATCAGGATTTCTCCCAAATTTCAGGTAAATACCATTAAATATTTGTAAGAAAACTGGAAACGGGTCTTTTATCTTAACACAGGTTCAAAGCATTTGGGCAGGTTGGCACAGATGTGTGTCAAAAAACACAACATCTCCTCTTTTTACCTCTCAGACCTATAGCCGACTGAAATGATGATGATACGACCTGGAAGACAAAACAGGAAAATGGAGGAAACATAGATCCGGATGATCTAGAAATATTGCGCGAACTCTTTGTGTGCCCCATCCTCGCAAAATGAAAAGCCCAAATTCTCTCGAATCAAATAAAATGTATTTAAATAGCACATTTGAGAACAACGCCCGTTGATGAATAGTTTTAATCCTCAAAATATTGTGAAATCAAATGAAACACTAGATTTTTCTACATTTTTCTGTTAGATTATGCTGCTGAAATAATAATAAAAAAACAATAAAAAGTAATTTATTTCAAGCATGTCTATGCATCTTTACCACAAGTGTCCAGAAATATGGAGGGCACTGCAACATCTTTAAAGAAATCCTTCTCCATGGTGGATTCATGGACAACAAAACTTTCTATACCTGCAGGTTTACCAAACATTACAGTTACAAGTATGGTGAAAGGTATGAACAGCAAAAGGCCTTGGTGACATATGGCTGCCTTAAAAGTGAAAACGGATAAGAAAAATCTCGTCTCATGCGATAGACGTGAGCACTTTTATTGCTGCATGCAATGGGGGAGAGAGAGGGAGCGCCGTCCAAACTGCACTGCAGAGTTGAACTCACCATTTACAGATTAGATGAAGCAAGCAATGACCCAGCAGAGTGGAAGAGGACAAGAAGAAGGGAAGAAGAAGAAGAAGAGGAGGAGGAGTGGGTGGAAAGTGAAGAAAGCACAGCATTTGTGAGAGTGCAAAGAAAGTAAAGACAGAATCAGGCAGCGGTGCTGAGGAGAAAAGCAGTCAGCAGGAAGGACAGTTGTACGTCAGGAGGCCAGTGACAGCGGTGCGTTTCAGTGCCTCGTTCATGCAGAAACCAAGCCGTCAGCAGGAGAAGGGAGCGAGGTCCGATGTGAAAACAGCTCCTCGACAAGAAAACCGAGCACACCAAGCAGAGCACCTTCACCAACAAAATGCTTTGGGTTTTTTTTTTTTTTTTTTTTTCCTTATTTTTGTTACACATGGCATGACAAAAAGGTCGTTGAAGGGAAACTCCTAATTCCACCTACTTGATGCGTCGAAGCCACCGGAGGGCGCTGGCGTGGCGGACGGAGGTTCTAACGCCGCCGCGGTCGGAGCTATCGGCACTACCGAAGCCGCGGCGGGTACCGGCGGCGTCGGGGATGGGAGCGAGGCCAGCGAGTCGAAGCCAGTCTCCAGAAGGTTGTTCTGCACCGGAGCCGGGGCCGGGGCAGCAGTGGGAGCCAGCGTGGGGGAGATCAGGCCTGAAGGAAAACACAGGAAGGACCCAAACTTTTCACTCTGCTACCAGACTGGATCAAATCAAGAAAGCAAACGTTTAAAGGGGCAGTTTTATGTAGTTTTGAGCCACATTAGAGCCATTTTATAGCACAATGAAGTAGCAATGTTACCTTCAGTTGTAATAAAAATACTGTAAATAGCAACATGACATAAAAGAAATTGAACTTTGTAATTTAATGCCTTGAAATTGTGTCTCTGTCTCTTTAAGAAGCTCCTACTTTTTCTGACATTTTGCCTCCAGGAAGTCAGCACAACATCCATCTATAAAGCGTTTGCATTTTTAATAGCGTTTTCTCTGAGAAGTAGCTCACATAATGAGCTCAGCAGGTGTGCAATTAGCAGTGTTTGCTAATTGCTGCTGGCTAGTCTGAAGGAGCTGAGTGAAGGAGCTTGTATGTGGAGGAGCCATATGGAAAAGGTAGTGCTTATGAACCCTGAATGGTTGCTATAGGAGATTTAAGGACTTCTCAAACATGCGTGAAAGAAAGAATTAAAGCAACACTCCAGGCATGTTTCTGATGATGTCATATTATGATATGAAACACAAAAAAAGTCAATTTCACATAATGCTGCCCCTTCAAATGAAAATAAAAAGAGAAAAATTGATCTCAACTATTTAAACATATGAAAAAATGTGCATATTGTGGCAGCATTTACAAAGCCAATGTTTGTAGTGAATCAAATTTCTGTCACCTGAAGCTGTTTTACATGTATCATGTAAATAAGTCATGGTAATGCATTTATATCGGCTGTTCATTTATTATGGAAACAGCTTTTTTTTTTTTTTTACTCCCTTACTTGCTCCTCATCTTATCCACCCAATTTCCTTCTGATTTTGTTTGTCTGGTGAAGCATTTCTGTCTATGTGTGTTTTTGTCCTGCTTTGTCCTCTTCATGTGATGTGAAGAAAATAAAGCGTCGGGCCTGAAACCTACTGACAGCCTGAAGACACTGAATCTCTGTATCACTAATAGACACTTAAACACACCGACACTTTTATTGCAGCAAATGTGAAAGCACAATTCAAACCGGCCGGGTCTGAATGAAACTAGCCGGACAGAACCGAGGCAGAACAAACCCTGAAGGATGTATGAGGTGAAATATTTCAAATGAGCTCCGAGCCACTCTGGACCCGCTGTGTATTTAATCCAAGTGGGCTTGCCAAGTCTGGGGAACAGGTGCATTAATCTGACTAATGCGTCTGTGTCGTTACTCACTGCTTGCCATCTTCATCGGCACCGAACATTTCCAGCAGCCATTTCCCATTTTTTAAAATTTAAATATTCAGATTTTACATAGGAGCGTGAGCGCAGGCTGACCTCCGAGCAGGTCGCCTCCCGGCACCGCAGGGGCAGAGCTTTGCTTCTCCTCCACAGGACCGCTGAAGGAGTCTACAGAGAGAGAGATAGAGAGGGGTGAAAGGTCGGCTCAGCGTCACATTAAAAGAGACAGCAGGAGTTAGATATAGGAGGGAGCTGAAAGGTTGACTTCTGCCGTTTCAGCACAGTAACCACTATTCGGTGGAAATATAAATATATTTGTCTGGACTGAAAATAGCTCCTTCAAAAAAATAAATGCAGCAAAATGACTCAACTCTGCAATTATTTGAGATTCTCATGCATCACAGATGATGCTAAAATCCATTTTGCAGGTGCAGGTTGAGGGTATTTAGTGATCAAAAGCAGTGATGTGATGTATATTCTTCACCAGGGTTTATATACTGTCTTTCAAACAAACAAAAAAAATGTATTGAAAAATGTAAAGTTTAAATGCAAGGATGACATTTTCGGCCTTGGGGAAACATGGGCAAGATGTCAGACCAAATGACCTCAGACGGAAATGACATCACGTCTCAGGACAATAATAATCTGATTATGTAATCCATCATGTCATATCAGCGGTGAAAATAGTTAGCATGTTTACTGTGTGGATATTCAAACCCTCTTCTTTAAGGATGTTTCAGTCCAGTTTGCTATGCCAAAGACGCCTCAGATGCTGTTGTCTTCTAAGGCCATTCGGTCTGAAGATGTTGTCCTGAGACATGAGCGATCTTGTAAAATGCATAAAGTACGTGGGCTTGTTAGTTGCCGAAGTTACGAAACTGTGTAACTTGACAACAGCTAGGAATGAATGCTTAAACAGGTCTAAGAAAATTCTGCGGGAAATACAAAAGTTTGCACTTTGACGGGGTGTCTGTGTTTTCTCTGCACCGCATACTGTGTGTTTGGCAACACACAGTATTTTTTGTGCACTGCGACATTTATTACCCAGCAGGTCAATGACCGGCTCCGGCTCTGGTTTGGGTGGAGAGGAGGCTTCCGGTACGGGAGTCGGGGCCGGGGCAGGAGTTGGGGCAGGAGAAGGCGTGGCGGTTGGAGCTGGAGATGTAAAAGTGTCTGAGACGAAAGTGGGAGAAAGAAAAAAGCATGATTAGATCAATTCAAATTATTTATTGGCAAACAAAAAACACAAAGAATGTTTTTTTTTGTTTTTTTTTCTCGAGTTCTTCTGCCTGTTTTTGTTAAAGAGCGAAGCAGAAAAGCAGAGAGAGGCAAGCATCCCTGCATCGTTAGTGCGTAACCCACATCCTGGAAGCGTGCAGCATTCCGGGACGAGACGTCCATGGCTAGCATGCAAACTTATCTGGCTGCGCTCCTCACAAACGGTAAGAAAGAGAAAGTCAAGGTAAAAGCAGCTCGACCAACTCACCCGTCACAATGTCTCCAACCGGAGCCGGCTCGGGCAACGGAGAGGGCCCGCGTGAAACGGCAGGCAGGTCTAATTTACCAACGCAAGCAAGAGCCAGGATACAGGGAGGGAGGAAAGAACCGTGGAGGTCGGGGGAGCAAAGAAAAGCGTTAGCGTGGCAGGTAGAAACGGAAAAAGAAGGGGAAAAAAACATAGACAGAAAAGCAGCCACAGAGACAATCCGGCAATTCACGAGTGGGGGGCGCATGCACATTTCTCATCTCACTATGAGGGACAAATCAGGACACGTAAGGGAGAAAAATAAGAAATAAATAAACTGTTGACAAAGGAGAATCACTATGGACACCAGAGGAGGTGAAGAGGCTCCACAAAACAGAGAAAGGGACATCAACTCCTGTACCTGCACCAAAAAGGTCTACGCTAGGAGTGGTAGCGGCTTTGGATTCTGTGGTAGGGCTTTGCTCAGGCATAGAATCAAACATATCTAAGAACAGGGACAGACAACCACATGGACATTCAGATTCAAGTCCGGTGCATGACGAGTTATAAAGAAGAGAGATGAGGGGAAAGCAGAGAGAGAGCAGATTTGTTTGTTGTTTTTTTTACTTTGGTTAATTCAGTGAGTCGGAAGCTGTGTAACATTTCAGTGCAACGAAACGAGACGATGCAAATGTTAAAGTGGAATATTGCTAAATTTCAGACGTCCACATATGCTTGACGCGAAATCTGTCCAGTTTTACTGGCTTATTGGCAAAATTATATGTGCATGTAATTTCAAGCAAAACTACAATGTTTCAACACTGGAAACTGACCAAAAGAAATAAGAACAAAGTCAGTGTAAAGCAATATTATTTATCCTTAACAAGCCAATCTTCGTGGCAGCTCCTACAAAAGTTAATGTGATTCTCCAACTTTCATCTCCAGTGTTTGGGGGCTCTGCTAAAATGTGTTATTATTGATCAGGATGTATTGGCTCTAACTCTATATAATTATATTTTTAAATGATAGACATCAGGCGTCTCCAATGAAACACAGCTCCTGACGCCTGATGTCGCAAACTGTCTGCAGTCAGATCAGACAGGCACAAAATGCGAACTTCACTGTAAAAGTCTTTCACTTTTTACAGTGAAGGTCAAAGTGAGAGAAACAGGCAGAGGCCAAAGGTCGCTAAAGCAGGAAAACAACTTCCTCCACACGTTTATCTTTGCACACTCAACTGGAATGGCATCAGCATATATTAGTTATTTAGCTATGTTAGCTAAATTATCAACAAGTCATATCAAAAATAAAAAGAACTATGCTAACATTAGCCTAGCACCTCGGCTAACTGCTCAGAATGAAAAGGGTAAGAGCAGACAACGTTTTTATTTGTATTTCTGAATTATTGACTTAAATGAGCATAGTTATCTTGTTGAAAAGTTACATTTGAGTTCGTTTGGTCCTACTTCAAGTGTACAAAAATATTTGAGCTAGAAACTGGATTAAAATACTTGGTAAGTGTTTTCGGCCAGTATGAATAAACTGAACTAAACTGATGTGAATTTGTTCCCATATTTGGGGGATTTTTGCTGAAGAAAATAAGGAAATTTAGGTGATTCGTTGTTTAGCTGCTCCATCATTCATTCTTTTTTTTAAATCAAAATGGAAAAGACACATTTTGATCATCGAGTTCATAGATATTTTGTACAATCATCAAAATATCAGCGAATGACCAAAACAGGAGACGTTTGTCCTTTTTGGAGATTTTCCATTTGTAAATACTGCAGGCAATGAAGCCGCTTGCTTATCTGAACTGCATGTCTGTTCAGGTTTTTGAAGCGAATCAGAGCATTTTAAAAAGAGATTCGTCGAGCATAAGACCTAAAATGAAGCAATATTCCATTTTAACTCAAGTGCATAAGCTACAAAAAAAAAGCATTCTCAGGAGGATCTAAAGTTATAACAAACAGCAGAAGAAAACGGTTTTCTTCCCCTTAAAGGTTTGGCACTCTGTTAGTATTCAGTCAAAAATCAAAGCAAGTTGACACGCCTCTGTGTATAAAATGACATTTGCTTTTATGCCCCAACAAATCCAATTTTGTTTTGTTCCCTCATACAAAAAAAAAAATGTTCTGTTTGTTTTTGTTTTTTATATAAAAATGTCCATAAAAATTATTTTCGGCTATTACAGAGGCAGTCAAAGTGCTTGGATGACAGTAAACAAAACAATAATTCAGAAATGTATCGCTGGCAAAATCATCATAATCGGCAACAAAGAGCAAATCAGAGTCATCTAAAAATTCATCGTGTCTTTTGACACAATGCAGGTAAAATGCAGTGAGTGAGTGCGTCATGAGAGCGAGAGGACATTACCACCAAAGATATCTAGAGTCGGGGCGGCTGCAGACTCTGTGGTGGTGGTGTCGGTGGCGGTTGTGGTGGTGGTAGTAGTAGTAGTAGTGGAGGAAGGGGCGGGAGCAGCGGGGGCAGCGATGGGGGCGATGACGGTCGGCGCCTCGCTAGAGGTGGGAGGAGTGATGGCAGTGGCGGCCTCCGAGTCGGAAGGCCTCATAGCGAACAGGTCCAGCTCTGGAGCAAGGCTTGAGCTCCCTTCCGTGGTAGCGAAGGGGTCTTTAGGAGGAGCAGCGGGGGTTTGGTGTGGACAGGTTAGAGTGGGTTATGATTGAAGAAAAGGAAAAAGGTGGTTTAGGGATGGTGAAAAACAACATTTACTTTGAAAAGCATGGTTCTGAGGGGAAAAATAATGCTGTCTAAAGCTTGAGATTACTTAATGTGCATTTATTTGTTAGCAGGAGTGGCTTCCATAAGTCACAATTAACTTCCTCTAACTTCAAAGCATGAAGCATGACTGAGCCAGTGAAGCCTGCTAGAGATGTAATAGAGGACATATCATCAAAAAGTAAAAGCAATGACAAAATAAACACAGCCAGTTTATTTTTCTTCAGTGGCACCGACTTATATCCGTCTGAACATCTCTGAAATGATCTAAAAATGGCTGTCTACTGATGTCGTGCATCTAACTTGAATAAGTTTGAGAAGATCTGAGGAGAAAAATTAAAAGAAAAAAGAAAGAATAGTTGAGCCAAGTTTAGAGAGATGTGCCCATGTCAACTGTGGACCAATTTTAGCCAAGTTTTATTTGTAGTTAAAAAAAAATAAAAAAAAATGAATGCAAAAAAAAAAACAAAAAAACAAACATTTATTACCTTGTAATTGTGTGCCAAATTATTTGAAAAACAAAACAAAAAACCAAACAAAAGTTTTTCAAAACTTTTTTGAAAAAAAAAAATTGTGGAATTAGGCTTTAGAATAAAATAGTTAATTAGCTTCTGCTAGTTAGCACTGGGTATGTATTATTTTTTATGTGACTTTATGCTTATTTTTTGGCAAAACCACCAATATCTACTAAACTTTTTCTCACTAGCTACATTTTAAGCTAGTGAGTTGATGTTTACTGAAAGGGAGTGAGTGAAAATCAAACCTAAAAGTTGTCTCTGAATGGTACTTTTAGCGTAAATTCAACATGCTAATGCTAACATGTGATGCTACACGGCGAAGGAAATGAGTACATTTACAACCTTGTAGTCTGCTGCATTGTAGTGTAAAGTGTAATTTATCCATGTCGAGGAAATTAACCCGCTATTGTTGTCCAAGCTATAAGAAAAGAAGCTTGCATGTACAAAACAACTAACATTTCATGCACAGTTCATGATATCTGAACTGTGTATGATTGTTTTGAAATACAATCATATTTTCAAAACCCCACAACAAATCAAAGATTATGTTTAGTCAGGAATTTATGAATAGATATCAGAAATTTTAATTATCACTGTGTGTGGCTGTCATGTTTTTTTTTATGTGAATATGAATTTCTTTTTATTTAATCAACATTATAAATAAAAACTTATGTTGTTATTATTAATTGGTAGTTTTATGCTTCTAGTCAGATAAAATGACTGAGACACTGTTATTTCAGAGGACACAAAAAATAGTCTAAAATCTTCACTTCTAAAATCATGAAACAAGTCAAATGTTTTTGCTTTCCACATTGCCACAGATTAAACTCGCACATTTCTAGGATTGGTCAGTTAATAGTACACGTGTGAACATTTTGCTTGTAACATACAGTGACTTTATAAAGATGTGCAGAGAGAGATTGGTGTAAATATGTTTGAAAGTGCAAGCATTACAAGCCTGTTGGTCAAAGAGAGTTAAGTTATGGAGTTATTAAAGACGTAGGAAAAACAACAACAAAATGATTAAAATAATAATTTCCATCTAATATTATCATGGTTAGTAATACTCAAACAGACTGTATTCAATTTCTTGAAACATCAGTTAACAGCTTTACTGGGTATATTTTTAAAGAATATTCCCTTGCTTTCTAAACAGGAAGAAGAAGGATTAGTAGAGATGAAGGAGGAGAGGGTCCATGACTGGGGCATTAGCAGGATTTGGGGTGAGACAGTAGGCCACCCAGGGGCAATGGTTTGCTCTACTGTCTCCTATAAAGCAGTGGCAGCTTTAGCACGACAGGAGCAAGGAGTCTCATGTACACACACACACACACACGCACACGTTTGTGCATTCAAACCTCCTCGCAGACACACGCTCACAAGAAGCCGTTTGGTGACCCACCAGATCCACTAAATGCATCAGCAGCGGGGCCCGCGGCCGCGGCGGCAGGACCGTCTCCTGGGGAAGGTGCAAACGCATCTGGGGTATCGCAGACGACAACAGTGGACACGCAAAAAAAAACAAAAAAAACAACAACAACAAAACAACAACAAAAAAAAAAAAAAAACACAAAGCGAAAGGCAACACCCGGGTAAACACACCAAGACACATAGACGTACAGAACAGAAGATGAGTCAACAGATGAAAAGGACAAGAAACAAAACAAAAAAATGAGAAGTTAGCGTCAGGAATAAGGCTGAGAATACAAGAAATATGCAGCCTGGTTTGGTGCAGTGATAGATTCAATTGCATCACTGCTCACATAATGAGTTTAGAGGGGCAGGGGGAGGAAGGTGGGGAAAACAGGGGGGGCTGCATAATGCTGCATTCACCGTGCGCACCACCTGCACAGCCTGGAGTAATGAAGCTAGTTGTCACAAGTTACTTTGACTCTGTGACAAGTCAGGAGGATGGCAGCAGGAATGGAAAAAAAAAATCATGGTCTCTCTTTGACAAAGAACTGATTTTTATTCAGTAGTCGTTAAACTTTAGGAGTGATTTTCATGTAGAAGAGCAGAAACATGATTATGAAAGTGACCTGTCAGCTCATCGTCATAAATATGGAACAATAGGAATAAAACTACTTAAGAGATTTAACAAGAAGCCCAAAAATTCAAAAAATATGCAGCACATGAAAGCAGATTAATTTTGCGATGCACACATTATTTCAGCATTATAAAACTTTTTTTTTTAAAAGTTAATTAAGAGTTAAATTGAAACCTGGAGTTAAAAACATATTGGTGGGTGATTCCTATTTGGATGGAGTAGAAATGACAAATGTTTTCTTCTGCATTCAGTGATTAAAGGAGGATTTAAAAGCCGATTACATATAAACATATTTTTCTGAGCATGTTGATTTGTGATTAGGGTGGGCATTTATCCTATAATTGATCATTTATCAAGAAGTTTTTTCTTATTGTGATAGAAATTCAGATTTATCATGATGTCAATTAGTTCCAAATAATATAAAAAAAAACTGACAGTATTATCGAAAATGTTATTTCTACTATATTTTCCACTGTTTATCCCATGAGTTTTAAATTTTTTTTCCCCTAAAAAAATATCTATTATTATTACTAAGTAATAATGGAACAACATCTGTCGACCGATGTTGTTCCATATCAAAAATCTTTGGTGGATTTTTGATATTTGTCTTGTCACACCTGCAAATTATTGATATGCAATCTTTACATTAAAGGAAATAATAATATTTCCTTTAAAAATAAAGGAAATATTTCTTTATTTCCTTTATAAAGAAATAAATTATTTCTATAATAATAATAATAATAATAATAATAATAATAATAATAATAATAATAATAATAAAACCTAAAAGAATTTCAGTTTTAGTGGTTTACAGAGAAATAGTAAATGTAATCTAGTCTTTAACAGCTTATATAATAACTAACATTTAACCTCGAATGTAAAAAAAATTTTTTTTTCGCACATTGTTATTTTATAAGAAAGATTAAACCAATACCTGTGTGAAACAAAAAAAAAAAAAGCAGCATTAATTTATAAGATTTAAAAAGAAAGAAAACAACTTCATCGGGTGACATGAGCGCCACAATAAAAGTTTGCTGCTGCTCTGAAGCATACAGGAAAGGTATTAGCAATTACCATAGATATGCAATTGCTGCTGCTTATCAATCGGGGAAGGCTTAGGAGACTCTAAACAGTTTGAAGCCAATTGTCCTGCACAGATAAATATTGTTCATCAGTGGAAAATGTTTAAGTGCGTTGGCAGTCTTCAGCCTGTTCGCCATGCTGCGATGAGAGAAACTCACGTTTCCTGGCTGAAGTCATCATGCTAAAGAATAAAGTTCTTGACAAAACCGACTGAACAAGCGAGGTTTATTTAGAAGAGTTGCAAAAACAAAGGTTTTAATAAAAAATGGAGCAACATGGTCAAGGTTTCTGGCTCTACCTTCCATCTAATGTTAAATATAACTAAGTTATTAAGCTATTAAGTACAGAAGTTTAAACCTAAAATTCATTTTATTTTATTTTTTTTACCATGACCATATAACACTGCATGACTTGACAATGACGAGGTTTGGCTCAAGCCATGCCGGGCTACACGCTAACCTCCACTGACCTCCAAAAAGGTCGATGTCAGTGGCTGAGGCGGCAGCAGGAGCAGAGACAGGCAGCGATGTGGGGGGCGGCACCGGTGCAGCTGCAGCAGCGGTGGCTCCAGAAGCGGTTGCCGGCGCAGCGACTGCGGCGGGTGCAGGCGCAGCAACGGTGGCAGCAGGGGCGGTAGTGACGGCAGCAGTGGCGCCTGCAGCGTCAATAGGCTTCCCATCCGCCGCAAGAGCTTGAGGCGCACCATTGGTGGCGGCTGGACAGAAACCCCGTGACCCCGTGGCCAGACCCAGTCACACACCCCCCCCCAACAGACGGACAGTAAAGGAGGAAAAGAGAAAATAGAGGAGAAACGGCTCATTCAAAGTGAACCACAAACTTGGACTGTAGTGTGTGGTGGGAGCAACCGCTGGCCATCGAGACAAACTTCGAACAGAAAACAAAGATGGGACCTGAAGAGCAAATGTCTGCTTGCATTTCACAGGTTCAGTCTGTGGCGCTTTGGCTGAAAGTGGAATACTCACCGCCTGCCAAGAGGTCTGCAACAGAGAGACAGAAACAAGATGAATAAGTCAATGAAAGCTGCGAATCCTCGGAAAAGAAACGATGCAGTGCTGCAGTTAAAACAAACAAAACCAAAAGTTCACCACTGCAAAGATCTCATCAGGGTCAGACCTTTTCTCTCTTGGTGAGAATTTTATATCCAACTTTAGTATTTAGACAAAACAGCATTTTATGATTGTGAAAGTGCTAGTAAAGCTCCAGCATTGTTTGAAATGGTTTCTTATCTTGGGATGTGTGCTGGTGTTTTGAAAAACGTATAAGGTATAAGTATAAGGAAACTGATTTTGTGGAACATGGAGTTCTCTCACATTATTAAAGGGTGTATGCTGTGGAGTGTGTGTTCGATGATTCTGAATAGCGTATCCTGGGATTGAAGGTGGGGAATTCAAAGTGTCTTTCTGCCTTTGCTGTTGCTGTCTTGGTTTACTGTTTATTTTTTACATTTAGAGATCGTCCTGTTTGAGCGAACAAAGTCATGAGATATTACTTTAATTATCAGAACGTGGAGAAAGACGGCAGTTTCGAAATGGTTCATGAGGAAATATGCAAGTATCAGACGAACGGATTTAAATCCAACGCAGGCTGGGGGGTGATGTATCTATAAGGAGATCTCACCTCCCCATCCAGTCATGGACGTTGCCGCAGCTCTCCCTGCTGACGAGGACGACATCGGGTCGAGATCCAAAAGGAACCCGTCGTCCAGCGCGCTGTAAACGGAGGAAAGGCCTATTTATAGACGTCCGTTCTCATAAATGAATCGTGCCGCTTTCATAGCTTTGCCGAGTGACACCCACTTGCTGGTGATGGTGGTGGCAGGTGCCGGTGCGGTCGGAGTGATGGAGGGCGGAGGGGGTTTCGCTGGTGGCCCGGGACGAGCCGGAGGCCCGCCGGCTGCAGCGGGAGGAGCAGGTTTGGCTGGTGCTGCAGTGGCGGCAGCAGCAGGAGTACTGTTGTTGGCTGTTGCATCCTGACACAGAGAAATTTCACCGTTAGGTGGTAAATAACAGGTTTGACTGATGGAAGTCAACGGCTTCCTCCATGCAGCTAAATGCGTCGCTTTGTTGGGAGAT
Organism: Poeciliopsis paucimaculata; assembly: GCA_903067055.1. Lineage (NCBI taxonomy): Eukaryota > Metazoa > Chordata > Actinopteri > Cyprinodontiformes > Poeciliidae > Poeciliopsis > Poeciliopsis paucimaculata. The sequence continues at coordinate 25,282 of CAEGAD010055131.1, forward strand.
TTTTGATTCTAATTGTCTTAAACAATGATCACAAACTTACCTTAGTGGGTGATCTGTAAAAACAACAACGGTACAGAAGTTAGAGTTTAGTAATGCATGTTGGTCACAGTATCTGTTATTGAGATGGTGCAAAAAGTGACAGCAAAATCTAGCACTTTGCACAGACTTAAAACATGGCTTAATTAAAGGACCCCATGCAGGTTGGTTACTAAGCACCAAATTCACTTTTGTTTGAACGAAAATGTAAAAAATTCCCAAACAAAGTTTATAGATGGATTAAAAACAGGAGGAATTAGAGGCACTAAAAGCTAAAGAACAAGACTTCTCAATGGGATACGTTTATGGTGAAAATACTTCCATAGAGCTGCATCTAAAACTAAATGACAGTATATGATAATAAGCTCGTTGTTCAGATGCCCTTTCTATGGAGTCACTGAAAGCTGTCCTGTAGGACAAACACATTCAAACCCCAGCAAACTTTTCCCACATTTTGTTATGTTGCAATGACAAACCTCGAATATATGATGAATATATGAGGATGTTTTTTTTTTTTTGTTTTTTTTTGCGCTACACCTACACAAGCTCGGGCATCATTGTGAAGAGGAAAGAAATAGATGCAGTTTAAAGTTATATGTGGAGGATGAACCTCTGCTCTAATCAGCAGTTCTTAAGTCAGTATTAAGGAGTTAAAACAAGCTCCTTTTTCTTCCTGAGAGGAGACTTATAAGTTAGTTCAATCTCACTTCAAGTGAACTGAGACAGCAAGGTTTTCCCCAGAAAACTGTCATTCATCCAGCGGTCTGCCTTGTTTTTGAGTTAAAAAAAGGACATTTGAAAATATCACTTGATAATTATATATTATTCAACGATTGGAAGAACAATACATGAACACCAAATATAAAGTCTTAAAAATGCAAACATTCTAAAAAGAAAAACTTAAATAAATTAGCAGTGCTTAGCCTGGTGGGGACACAAGTAAAGTCTGGTGGCCCACCAGGCTTATAATACAGGTTATGAATCCATCACTGGGCAATCCAGGGATGCAAATGACAATTAAGCACACACACACCAACACACACACAGAAAAATCATACATAAGAGCAATTTGGAGACTAATTAAGCCACTTGAACTGTTTTTGAGGAAGCTTGAGTTCCCACAGTCCCTGCTCATTGTCAACAAATGAGCAGGGAGAGTAATCACATTCAAACTAGCCAGAGCCAGAAGTTTCCTGCTGCTGAAAGGCTACATAGCAAAGCACTAATTTACCGTGCAGGAGCATGCACACGAATGGATTTCATCTACCAACCAGGCAACTTCTGAAGACAATTTGTTACACTTGGTTTTTATTTAGGTATCCAAGAGGAAGTGTGACGTTTGACTTCACAATTAGGCCCTACTTGTGTTGGTCTGTCAAAGAAAATCCCAGTCGGACACAGTGAAACAGATGGACATCACATGCGGATATCTGAAAAAGTTCCAGGGGTTTGAACAGCTTTGCTCATGACCTGAATGATGATGGTTTTGAACTCCATTTTTACACTAACAACAGACTTACTTGTCTTCACTGAGTTTGGATGAAGGTAGGGAGAAACAGCAGATTAGAGACAAAGAGCATTGAGACAAAGACTGGTGCAGGTATGAAGGCAGGACAACGATAGAAGTTGTAGTAATTACTTACGGCTTCTTCCCCTCCAGGGTGTTGAGATGAGTCTCGAGAGACTCCAAAAGACTTTCTGGGGCCTGCAGAGGAAATGCAGAGAGTGACTCCTAATCCTGACCTGTTGGATGCATGAATGTTGCAGCTAATGTTTCTTTAATCAAGTTGGGCCCCCTGGCATGTTGAACATTACAGTAAATCAGAAGGGATCTGATTCACACAGTTTATGTGCCACAACTTAAACAGAGACCCAGAAAGGGAGAAACATCAGAAAACAGATGTGTTAAGGAGAAAATAAGTTCAAAAACGGTATGCAAATTGAGAGAGCACAGTTCCAGCCAGTCAGAGTGCAAAGCTGCATGCTCGACTCGGACACAACCAGCTCCTAGCATGCAACAAAAAGGATAGCTCAATGCCCAGCTAGTTTTGTTTTGTTTCTTTTCCCCCCACTAAAGGTCAAAGCCAAATCGGCTAATAAAGCAATCATTAAGTGGATTTCCACACTCATTTCCTGCGTCTGTCTATTTAGAGCTTTAAAATCTGTTATTGCTAAAACCTGAAACGAGCCAGAATGACAATACGCCTGAGAGGGACGGGCAGACACTTTGTCCCAGTGGGTTTTTCAGGCGTCCGTCCTCACCGCCCAGTGCAGATGGAGCAGGACTGTAAGAGCTCCATCACTGCTCAGGCCCAGACAGCGCCGGTGTAAGGAAAACCCTTTTTAGACCTGTTCTGATGAGACCGTCATTGGAGCACATTAGATAAACTGCCAAATTATTAGTCACTATAAGTGATGATTTATTGTCAAATTGGCTGGAATGGGAGGATAACATGAGCTGAACATAATGCTAATATTCTGTAGTTTCAAGCATCAGTAAAAGTGATAATATCCAACCTGTCGCACATGATATCACCCATAAACACAAGCACTGGACGTTCAAATCTATGGAGGTTTGCCTGGAAATTTTTAGTCTACATGCAGTAAGGGCTGCTTCAGACCAAAGAGGAAGATGTTTGTTTACATTTTTGCAATATTTACCCGGCTTCTTTGCTCAATCTTGGCCAATTAGTGCAAGCTTATTTTTAACTTCCTGATAGGCCATTAACGGTTTGTTATTAAATTTTTTTTAAAACTTTGATTTAATAAACAAAAAACAAACTGCCTGAACGCGCACAATGCCAAGAGTAACGCCAGGATTAACATGCAAATGAGCAGACTTAAATGTAAACATGAGTAAATTTGTTGGCATTTGCTGCTTGGACAGACATAATTAGAAGTGATTGACCTATTGATGGACTTCTCTGTGAAATGCAGCTCCAAATTATGTGGAGAAAATTTGCCTATTTGAGGATTTTCAGAAACTGATTACCCATCTTCAATGCTACTTTACACAGTATTGGCTGGTTTACAAGGCAGCCAATCCAGGAGTGCCACTAATTTTCTGATTGCCACTGATTGGCTGCAATGGAGAGACCGTGGATGCAAGCTTCGGCTGTTACGCTAAGAAGTTTCCACTGACCGTATTAACATTTAATTTTCCTTTGGAATCAATAAAGTATTTTTTTTCTGAAATTGAATTGAATTAATGCATATTGAGGTACATTTGGCATTTGGAGGTAGTTATAAACATTTGTTTACAAGAGTCTAAAATATTTGCATACAAGCCCAGCTAATACTGGGGGTCCACTGTATTAGAAAGAGCCTGATCATTGAGGATCATTGTCCTCAATGATCAATAAAGGTTGTTTTTTTTAAAGAAGGCTTTGCATATATGTGTTGTGTTGCCTATTTCTCACCTGACCAATATTAGCATTCAGCAAACGAACTTCTGCCTAATCACAGCTCTTTAATAAAGATTGTTGTAACAAGATTGTGCAGCAATGCCTGGAAAATAAAAATGGTTTCTGTGTATAGTCAAACCAAAACTGCTGCAGAACAGTACAGCACTTATTACATAAATGTATCTTGTGTAATCAACAAAATTTGGCTTTAAAATTAGAAGCCACAGCCTGCTTTTGCCGTCCCAATGCCATCTCTAAACACGGGTCAAGGTTTTTAGGCGTCGCAGCAGAGCCAATGCCATGGTGCGCGTCTGATTTGTGCCACCTGTTCAGCATGTCGTCGATGCGAATCATTCATGCTGCCGTTTCCAAAACAACAACCTCAGCTGTCGAGTTTCCACCGCAGGCCACAGCTTAATCGTCTGAAATGGCGAGACGAAAAAAAATCAAGTTTCTCATCCCGGGAATCTGGTGCATCTTTAAGTGACCCATGAATTGGTAATTCAGAAGTGGTAAAAATGACCCTCGTGGAAACTCCACAGAGCAAAACCCAGAGATGCGTCTCTCCAGCTGAAAATGCGCTTTGCGGCCTCAGAAGCTGCCTGCATGTCACCTTCATCCAGGAAGCTCTTAAAGTTTCATATGGTCCCACTTCGTCTGAGTGGTTAAAGTTCAATTAAGCGCTCTCTCTCAAAAAAAAAAAAAAATGTCTCTCCTCCCCTAAGCTGACTTGCTCCCAAACGCTAGATCTGTGCACTACTCGCTACTCACACTCTCAGCCTGAATGATCAATCTGCATCTCTGAAAATAAAGAGAGAAGGGGTGGACGAAAACAGCGGTCAATAATAATAACAAAAAAAGAAAAAAAAACAGAGCCACAGCTCAGTGGTGGGGTGCAGGCGACTCAGGATGTGTTTTTGTTGATAAGAAGAAGCAACCACCGTGAAACACCAGCAGGAAGGAAAAAAAGGTGGAGGACATTCGTACTTCATGCAAGACAGTTAGGAAAAATAAAAATAAAAAACTGACGTGCGCTGTTAGAGGCTTACTGAACATTTTTAATTTGATAGATAGTATTGAAAGGCTGAAAAAAAAAAAAAAAAAGTTTTAGTCGGCCGTACCTGAGTGAGCTCTGGTATGTCGTTTTTGTCTATTCCCACTTGCTGTAACAGAAAAAGCGACACCTTAAAATTCAAGTATAGAGTCAAACTCAAGATCCATGACATAACTTTTTTATGTGGCCCTCTAGAGACGCGTGAATAGAACCTTCAAGAAAGCACTCAATCAATCAAATTAAAGCAGTTTTTATTGTCAAAAGACGTTGCTGTGAAAAAAGTTCATTGTTGCTAACTTTAAGAAATGTTTGTCTCTCATCGACTGCAGAGAATCCCAGTTATTCATATTTTAACATATTTGATAGGTAGCTTTATCGATATGTTTTGTCACAACCGGCCCTACGTGATCTTGACGTGGCCTGGAATAAAAACGAGTTCGACGCCCCCTGCTCCAAACGGTACCTCTGCAATTTTGAAGAACTCGGACACCCGGGTCATCCGCGTCAGGAATCTCTTATAGATCTCCAGTCCGTCTTTACACTGGCTCCTCTTCATCTGGAAAAATTTCTCTGGACGAACAAAATGGCGAAAAAATGTCACCCTTAACACAGACGATGCACCGTTTCGACAAGTGGCCGCAAACAATGCGACAAAAAAACCACTTCAACTTTCACGGCGGACTCCGTGGAAAAAAGCGAGTCGTCTCTGGGCTCTGGGTTATACGTCTTTTATGAAATACATAAAACTGGATGAAATTCCACAACCTTACGATTATTTCAGGATTTGTCAAAGATCCCTTAGCAGCTTTATGCTGGAGAAGATGTGGGAAAACTAGGTCAAAATACACAGCTTAGCATTTTCCACTCATTTCTCTGAGCATGTTACAGAAGAGAAAAGAGAAAGAGAAAATTGTTCAAAAGGAAAGTCCCTTCAAATGTGCTATTTCATTTACTCTGCGTTATACCGGCTGATGTTTTCAACGCTGAAAACAATTCACTTCTACGTACTGTGATGTCGACTGAAAAGAAAATCAATACCTTCAACTGGAAAAAATGTGAAGTCATCAAATGTAACTGAATGGACAGAGAGGTTCTTTCTTTTGTGGGACTAAATTTGGAAATATAAAAATAAATAATGATGGAAAACAACAAAAAGCCAGATATTATGATAATTTAAAGCCTACTTTTAAGGCATTGAATGCATCATTTCATACTTTTGGTTCCTTTTTCCTGTTCTCTCTCTTTTTTTGTGTGTGTTTTTAGAAATCTTTTTATTTCAAACATACAATCAGAAATAACTACATGCTCTAACACAGTTTCCCAAAAGAACGCTGTCAAAGGATCTGCAAAGGTCAGTCTGTATTGAGAAAATGATTTTCACACCAAAGACCTGTAGATCTGTATCAGACCTATGAATCCATAAAAGCCATATTTTTTCCAACATTTGAATAAAATCCGCTAAATGAAAGCGCCTCCTCACCAAGCAGATTGATGATGCCGTCATTGTAGCAGGCGTACAACTTGATGAGATCTTTGAAGAGAAGCAGAAAGCAGGCGTTTATCACGCCGTTGTTCAGATCTTTGGGGTTAACCTGCGAGCAAAAAGTGAAAATTTGCTTTTGATTTGGAGCCACAGATATTTACTTAAGTAAAAAAAACAAAAGCAGCTGGAATTTAGTGTTTAAAAGCCACAGTCAGATTTACATCTTGCACCATCTTTACAGAAACACACATGAATTGCATAGAAGTACTTAATGACACAGCAGTATTACCAAAAATCACACACACACACAAAAAAAAAATCTAATGAAACCTCCTGGTTTTATTATGAGTTTAATAATGATCATAAAACATAGGGCGACATCCTGCGAGTTTGTGTGTTTCCCGCCTCGGTGTGCGCAGCGAATTCGGTGAACATTGTCGCCCTGCTATCAAGTGTCTCTCACCTCGAAATCCAGAAGCGAGTCGATCTGGCTCTGCAGGATCGGCATTCCTTTCAACAGCTTCTCCACCGACATGGTCCTCATCGCTCCGTCGGCTCTGAGATTCAAGGAGCAGAGAAAATTACACAGCAGCTCTATGAAATGTTTACATTTGATGAGAAAACATGAACTTTTTCTACGTCGACATCTTCCGAAAGCTCTTCGCACATCTGCCGCACGTATTGTCCAGCTGCCTCATTTCTATTCTGTTCAGGTTCGGTGCCTGTTTATGCAGCCAGAGTAAAACCTTATGTCTGCCAGTTACAGCACATAGAGGTGTAAAATACCCAAACATGTCTGAAAACCGTCTCTGTATTCATCTCTTCACTCTGGATAAGCTCCAGCATTATCCGTCACACCAAACGAATATCACACATAGATCCCCTTGTGAGATGCATCCTACCTCAGTGGATTAGGGGGGGGAAAGGGAAGGAAGACAATTTTTTAACTCTTAATAATAAACAATAAATGATGGAACCTTGGCAGCTACGATAAAACGCAATGGAGAATTAAGCAACCGTACCCTTTTTTAACTCGTCCAAAGTCGAAGGACATCTGTCTGTAGGCGAAAGCCTTCTCGTTGAGATAGCGGCTGTAGCGTCTGATGAACGTGGACATGTCGTAGCCTGAGGAGAACACATCCATATCATCATGTCTGCAGTGAGCCGTGTTCCCATTGTGCAAACGGATGCAGCTCTTTTTTTCTTTTTTTTTTTTTTGGAGGATGTGACCTTACGCTGGTGACAATAAATGACGCTCTGTTTAGACATTACAGACATTTTTACAGACAGTCATTACGTTGTAGAGAAGAGAAGTCGTGATTTTTTTTTTTCACCAGTGAACAGACTGGATTTCTGCTCTATGTGCATGTAGTAAAGCTGCTGCAAACTCATATCCATGTGGGAACTATAATTGAGAAAACGCGTGACTGTCCTTTAACTTAAGGCTTAACTATAAATTCAAAGGTCCATAGGAACAGGCAGCAAAAAAGAACAGAGGGAATGAATGAACCGTTGAGGCCTCTCATTGTACATTTAGAGTATAGCTGAATAAACAGTACAGATATTTATATTTAAATTATTTAAGAGTGCTCTTTCTTAACCTAAATTGTGCTTGAATTAAACAGATTTTTCTTAGTGGTTGTATAATTTTCAAAGTGACAATTAAAATCTTAACTTTCATAGCAAAAATATTTCAGTCACGTTTCCTCTTTATTTTTTCCACAATTTCACATGGACAGGAATTTGTTGGTAATTGATTAAATGCATATTATTCCATACGGATCCTCCATATCAAAAGATAATTTATTTGAGCAAAGAATGGGGGAAAAAATTTCAGCTGCACCGGAAGAAACCTGGCCAGTACTAGAGTCGGATCTAAACAACCAAGAGTGGCTAAAAATGACTGATGTATGAATACAGAAATAAGGAAAAGATCATTTACTTCCATGGTGATTCAATAAGTCTGTTCCAGGACGCACCATGTTAGCATTACCTCTGTTTCTCGTATTACCATTATTCACCAAAATGCGTTGCAAAATTACTCATCTTACGATAACCCAAGGTAAAAGGGGAGAGAGTTTTACTAGAGTGATAAGCTGCTCTTTTTTTAATATTTTAGAGTTCCTGTCGGTGCTTCGTGTTCGTCGGCCTCTGTGGGAACATTTCTTAACATGGGAAGCATTAAAAAGGGCTTAAAATGCACACTTTGGCTCTGTAAACTCTGCAGTCAAGCAAGCAGAAACACATCTGTGACAGCAGGCTGTGAACCCAGTATTTTTCACCGTGGGTGATGTCCTAATTTCCATAGCAATCGGTTCCTCTGACTGCAGCAGAGACTACTTGTGGATGTCAAGGTGCATTTTGCTACCTTAAGTTAAAAAAAACAGTTTTCAAACACTTATTTTTATGAATCAATATGAAAATGACTGAAATAAAAAAAAAGTAGCACATCCAGGTAAGGTATCCAGCTAAATGTTTTCACCTTGCTTAAAGGGACGTAAACAAATCTGCATGTTTAACGATGAAGACCCAGATTATTTCATTTGGGTTCGTTCTGTCTGAGTGCTGAAACTGCTCCTTTATGGCTGTGTGTAACCTGGTAATTGTTTGGGTCAGACACCACGCACCGTGGGAGCCAGTTTTGTCCAGGAAGTTGCTGAGGTTGAACAAGGTGTTCCGAGATGCCAGGAACTGGACAAATCTCTGCAGAAAAGGACAAATGCACAAAGTCACGTATTTACGGTCTTACTGAGTAAGCCTCTGCGTCTGTCGCGTCTTTAAAATCACAGTGGGCACGTTTCAGAGGAGTCAAGCAGCACTCTGTCAGAATATAAAGTAAATAGGCTTAATAAGTCAACTTAGATTTTTTTGTTTCTGATATTTAAATAAAGATGAAGGTAAGCATTAATCTAAGTTGGACACATAATGGGTCAAAAAACTAGAAAGTTGTGAAAAAAATAAACTCAGATGGTACTAAACCATAAAGAATATCTCAACTTCTTGTCTACCAGAAACAGGAGGCAATTTAATAAAACTTTGGTGGAAAGAAATAAAAATCTCTAAAATTACAAGCCATTTGTGACATGTAAGTTTGTTACATTACTATAATCACTAGTGACCCACGCCAACACAACGCAGTTGCCCCAGTTCCTGCTGTGATGTCAACAAGGTTTATGCCGTTATTGTAACGTTGCTGGAATATTCCCTCGCCTGATCAGTATTCAGAGAGAGATCAGTACATTTAACTCTGCTTTCCATTTAAAAAATGTGTAAGTATGCTTGAAAAGATTAAGGTAAAAACTCCAACTATAGTCTAAAATATATCTGACCTGGAAGGTGGAAAAAATGTCAGCATAAAGATTGCCGAGGTCCAGAGGTGGTAGGAAAGTGAAAGGCACAGAGTTGTATTTAAATGCATTATATTGTAAAGACGACACCATGTGAAGGAGAGACGTCCCTATCTGATCCCATGTATCGATATTTCACTGCATCCAAAGTTCCTGACGAACTCGACAACAAGACACATGGCTGCATTTTTCACAAACAATTTTTTAACAGTCAGTCCAGTTTTCCTGGTAGAGTTTATAAAACTGTGGTGGTTTGTCTGCCTTATCTTGCTGGAGGAATCTGGGTTTATGACAGCAAACCGGATTGTCCTTTCTGTGAGTTTTATGCGACTTTCTCCCTTCATCCTTACAATTACGTAGCAACCCAAAGTGGACAATTCAGTGAGAGAAATTCAGTTTCAGGATGTTCAAAACAAAGCGCCAAAGTATCCAGGCAGGGAGAGGGCTTCTTTTTCTGTAAGCTAATACAGCACAGAAGGAACTGGAGCCAAACTGAAATAATGTTACAAGACATGAAAGCAAAGTATGAAACCGTTAGCATTAGCTAGTATTAGCCCAACTCTCTCAGATCATTTCAAAAAATGTGTCAACAGCAGACGCTTCTCGCAAAGGATATGATGTATTGTTCTTTGTCTAAACAAAGACCTTATAATTAAAATCAATGGAAGGAATTTTCAGCTTGATTTTTATGTTAATATTGGCTAAGTGTGCTCACAGAGCGTCTATGGAAACCTCTTTTATTGCACAAGCAGTGTTCTGTTTTGCATTTAGGGCCTCACGGCCAATCTAGGTTGGTTAGTGAGCTAAAACGGCAAAAACATATATATATATATACATCATGCTTTCTGTGTGCAACAAATTCACACAGACTGGTCTAACCTCGTTGCCGTGCACCATGAGGTGGTGTGTGGTGATCAGGGCTTTGAAAACTACCACCCAGCTGGCGTTGCCCACCCTCTCCATCAGCGTGTCTGCCATCTGGGGGACGTTCACGTTGGAATCCTGGGTAGCCTGGATCAAGTCTGAGGAGCAGAGCAAGGACAAACATGAGGTTGGGTGATAAATGTCGGCAGAGACTCTTACAGTGCCGGTGCTGAAGCTTTCACTAATAATGCAGATTGGCACAAGGAGGAAGACAGATGACTAGAAAACAGATGGGAATATGGAGACTAATTGTGGGGATATTAAATATCTACTTCTGTGTCGCTCACAGTCACACAGTGTGTGAAATTACACTGTTTAATGCCTACCAGTGTTGCTAAAAATCCTTTAATTGTCCTGGTATTTAAATTATCAACTTCCTATTTGGAATCTAAGTTCAGGTTGTGAGCTGAGGTGGTTCTTGTCTTATCAAGCTTGCCGTTTTGTTCCATTCAACAGAAACGCGTTCGGAGGATCGCTTCAGATTATGATGCTTTTGCTTACTGTGTGAGTCACACTGGCTGATGCTTTGTTTGGTTTCTGCAGCAGAGCTCTTCAGCTAGCTCAGGGAGCCAGAAAGAGAGAGTGGAATATTCCACAGCAGAAAGACGCACAAAAGATGAGACAACTGCAACGATACTGAAACCCCTCAGCATTTCAGATGATGGCAGATGCAGCACCAAGTTGATAAAATAACACACCAAACATTTAGGACGTTTTAATATTAAAGCAACCTTATTTATTTATCTATTTTGGATTGTTGCATCCAAGGTAAAAACACGAGTACATTTTTTTGTCCTAAAGTTGTTGTGGTATTTTTCACTAATTCCCAAATAGTCGTGACAGCTAACTGGTTTTCCTATAATCCACCTTACAGAGTGTGACTTATCAAAATGCAAACAGTCGGAAAATTTAATGCAGTGCATAAATGGTACGCTCAAGCGACATTAACACTTCTCACCCAACCTCACAAAGCATTTTACTCTTGAAACAAACAGCTGTTTTTAACTAGCAACTAATTCCTCATAACTCTATGTTGTCACAAGCTGCGTTTCCAATTACAACTGTGCGCAAAACATTGCCAATATTCCGCTAATGTTGAAAATAAACAACAACACAATTTCGCAATTGCGATGATGTATTCATTAAATAAAAAACGCAGTCAAACTCACATGTGAATAGGTTTGCCATTAAAAACACCTTCCCCGCCATTATCCACCAACTACTTCCTGTCGTCTTCTTCTTCGTGGTTTGCGCCAGTGGCAACATCCGCTTGTTGATCATGGGACTAGTGTGATGCGGGAAAAAGTGTTACTATTTTTGATACGGCCCCCAAAACGCCTCATTCTAGCGGCAATCAAAAAACAAAAGCTTTTTTTTTTTTTTAATCTAGCATGTTTTTTAAATAATTAATTAATCAACATTTTTCAATTTCACTAGCCACAACCACACAAAAAGGTAAGAGAATCACTTAAAATGAACATAGATGACAACAGGAAGGAAGCCTTAAAAACCAACATTTCCTGTCCAGATCTAAAAATATCTCAGAACAAAAGTAAAACAAATTCACACATATTTATGGATTTTCGTCACAAAGTCGTGTTAAAAGCAACCTAAAAAAATTTAAGTGAATTAAAACAATGTTTTAGGTAAAACTGCCATTGGGTGGAAGAATAGCTAACTGAATAGCTACATATAAAAACCATTTTATTCCGAGGCCTTTACACTGAAACCTCATCACTTTAAGACTACTGAGCAGGAGTTTTTAATACGGGCACCATGACTTTGTGCTCAGGGTGTCCTTGCACCAGAGGGTGGCCTGAATACGCAGAAGTAGAAATGTGTTCTCAAGACTGAGTTTTGTTTATGTCCCGCCAACGGAAATGAGAAGCACCCTCCCCATGTTCTGCACATTTAAGGCACTGTAAAAACAACGTGTGTGCATCTATGGCCAAAGTTTGAGGTTTAAAGTCTTTTGTATTTATGGCCATTTAAAGCTCTTTCTAATGGCTATATTTGATTTTGTATAAAAGGGAAATTTTCCTTTTGGCAAAATTTCCCCGCCAGCCGCAAACCCTGACTCCCGTTTAAACCCGTTGTGTTTGCTTTTGCTTTGCGCTCTCATTTTTCAAGACAAATTGCCTTATGCTTTTGGTTTTGACGCCCTCAATTCATCACTGCATGGCTTTCTTCTGCCGCGTCTGAATCGCTTTGCATTAGTTAGAAATATGAGCCGCGGTGGACAGTGTCATCGCCGTGCTTGGCGTTGAATGAGTTTTACAATGTTTTCCATTGTTCCAGCTGACAGCTCATTTGGCGAAGCCCGTGTTTCCGGCCATTTAGCCAAGCTCAACAGCTTAGCTCTCACGTACCGCCACTTTCCTATACGTATTGCTCTAATAGCGTGCTCTCTGAGACTCTGAAGGAAGACCGAGGTTCGTTTGACCTCTGACAAGTCGGACGGCTCCTTTTGCTTCCGCTGTCATGCTTCCATCATGCAGCAATAATAAGTGCACATTTCCTGTTCAGTAGTAAGACAGCAGGAGCACCGGCACACACACGCGCACACGCAGGAGTGTGAAGGATAATCCCTACAGGGCCGATGAGTCAGCAGCCTGCATCATCCTACGCTCTTCATGTCCCTGTCTCCTTCTGTCTGTCAGCCCGTCTCACTCACTGCCTGCTTTTCTCTCTGTTGCCTCCTGTTAAGAGTCGATGGCTGTGCAATAACTGCAGGGACAAAACGCAACACCTCTTGCATTAAATATTGGGTCAGACAGGTGTCCCAGGACCAAAAGAGACGCTACACAGCATCATTTTCGGGAGTGGAAAAAGGCTGAATCCAATGGAAACGGGTTGAACTGCAAACACAATTTTGAAAAAATAGAACTATTTAGATATGCAAAAAGGATGAAGACTGAATGGAAGAGATATCAGCTTCTCCTACTGATCCCATGGACCCAAGTGTGCTTATTCACAATTACACACGTGCAGCAGTGTGAGTGAAAGGGAAAGACAGAGAGAAGCTGCTGCAAACAAGATTGAGCGTAAGAATCTGTACAAATTATCAGCATGAATGACAATTAGCTTTCATGTGCATGCTTGGATCGGGATTTTATTTATTGCCACATTGCTCATAAAACAAATAACCTTTACGATGACTATGCCAGTGTATTACCCAAAAGACTACTTTCTGCATGTACATGTGGAGCACACAGATGTGTGCGAGCGTACCAACGCAAGCTATCACCATGCCTTTAGCAAACCCACAATGCAATCCCCATTAAACCAGGTCAAGGTCTAGTAGTGCTGATCAGTGTGTCAATGAGGTGTCTCCTGTTTCTGTTTGTTTCACAATATGTGAATAATATCTACATATATCTGGACAGTGTGTGTTTGGGCAGTTGCTGGAGCAACCTGCAGTCACTTTTAACAACGACTGCAGGAGGAAAAATGAAGCAGCTGGCGTACGCCGACTGCGAACTTCTTGAGCTCTTTACCCAGCTGACCTGTGCAGGGTCAGATAACTGCCACGCCACTGAATCTGGGTGCCTCCACGGCGCCTGCCGCACCCGGCAACACACAGCAGGACTCCAGTTTCAACAAGCAGCCTGCAACGCATCGATAGCTGTAAGTGATCTCACAGCCACAGTGTGTGAGTACAACTCAGGGCGAATCCCCCGAAAGAAGCACTCACTGCAGGAAACACTCAATCCCTCCCTTCCTTTTCCACAGATACGTTTCTGAATGGAGCAAAATACCTACTAGAGGCATGCCAAGGTGGTCTCCTTGGCAACAGCTCCCTCGAGCTTGGAGAGTGAGGTTAAGTTCCTTTAAAATCATCCCGACAGTCTGTCGTCGTGATGTTTGCATCACCTGCCGTGACATGTCCTGACTGTCTGGATTCACCTGAATACACGAGAACTTATAGAAATTCTCTCCATTTGACATCCACTCCACGTCTTTTGTATTATTCTTTTCATGTTCAAACAGACAACTTCTAAGCATGGCGACAGACGTGTTCAATTGAGGATGCAACGCTCCGGGACGACCGATGGAGCGCTGAGCGGCACATGAATGGAGGACTCGAACCCTGTGTTTATTTTTAAACTGCTCTCACCCTCAGGCAACATTTAAGAAGGAAAGAAAGAGAAAAAAAATACCCAGAATGCACTGTAGCGAGCATAGCATAGCATGGCATCAATGTGTTGTGGCAGCCAAATGCATAGGGTGCCAATGGGATGCGGACACTGTGGAGTCTGGATATGACATTTGAGGAATAATCTGGCAGCCATTGGGACCTGCTGCTGTAGGGAAGACTGATATCAGAGCTCTGCTGACTTCATATGGGCACTCAGTCTACTGTTTTCTGTGCTGCAGTTTCTCTCCGTGTCAATAGTGCGTTAAAAAAAAAAAAAAAAAAACAATCTCATCTGTACACAGTCACAATGACATTCATCCTGGACGTCAGTTCACCACAGATCACCGACATGCAATCAAATGGAAAGATATGAAGAAAAAAATCCGTATTGACACGACGACAACAAAACCGAACCTGGATTTCAGTCGGACTTTATGGTGGAAATTATGTTTCAATTTGCAGAGTCAATCTGTTAACTAGTAAATGAAAAGAAATGAAAGCAGTTCCTTAAATGCAATGCAGTTGGATGATTCTGAATCAATTTGCAAATGTCAAAAACTCATGAAGAGCTTGGAAAATTCAAACAGAGGGCCTGCAAGAAGAAGCAACAGTGCCGTCTGTCTGCATCACCGCGTAGCTCCTGAGATAATAACTAAATCGGGACTTTTCTATGATGAAACAATGAAGGGTTTTATATTAAATCAAGAAAATTATGGACAACCCTGAGCATCCTCTTTAAGACAGCATGTCTCTTCTGATTCGCGACAGGAGATCTTTCCTGTCCATATCCATCACCATCTACAGTCACTCTTTGGAGAATTTCTAATTAATGTGAGCTACAGCAACATTTCATTTTCCACTGGGATCAATAAAGTATTTTTGAATTTAATTTGAATTAAAGAGAGCTGATTGAGCAGAAGCAGTGAAAAAAAAAATAAATAAAAGCAGCAAAATCCCCTCAAGAACAGATTTTACAACTATTTTTGCCAAAAGTGTTTGATATTAAGTAAAAAATTCTATTACTCTACATGGAACAGTACAACAGCAACGATGTATGTCAAACTGTATAGCTTAGCTTATAAAGAATGTCTTATACATAATTTACCCTTTATGTCTTTGACATCTCTAACTGATTGGTTGCTTTGAAGGTTCTGCTGAAACTTCAGTAAGAATCAGTAAAATGTAAATGTTCATTGGAACATGTAATGGATTTAGTTTTTGGCTTTGTATGTTAAAAATCCCCCAGCTGCTTGTGCTGCAGTTGTTCCTCAGCCATCACTGCAGCTTATTCTAATGAGCTAAAATAGGCATAACTTGGCATAATTCAAACCACAAAGTACCTCCAATGCGACCGTTGAACACGCATCAACAGGCACTCATTAATTAAATTGGCAGAGGGGAATTTTTGAAGCAAATTCTGGACAATACTCAACAAGGGGAAAAGTTAAAATGCCTGCTATGAAACTGGCTAAGGGGGGGAGGGGTAACAAGATATAATGGTTTTAATATTAAAACACAAGAGTGTTTCAAAGGTTGATCAGGAACGATTTTAAAACACATTACAGGGTCCTTCACCACTTTTAACTCGTATGTTGTAACATTAGATCCTTCGTAGAGAAAGGAAATTAGTAATGAGGGCCTTTATTTTGTTCACAAAATGTTAAAAAGAAGCATTTTTAACCCTCTTTTGGCAATGGGAGCCAATTAGAATGAGATAAAGATTAAAGTTACAATGTATGAAGTTGTCAAATCTAAACTGGAATATTCTGCATTGATGTTTCTACACAAGAGCCCATGCAACATATTCTGTGACATGTTTCTTTTCCTCCAGCACAACTCAGCAGTGGAGTAATAATACAGCAAGAAACACAAGCTTCACTCTATTATTGATATGCGGTTGGCTGATATACGATTAGCGAACAGCATCGCACAACCAATTACAGTACTGTGGAACAGCATTTGTCTCCTTTCAGATTCTGTTTGTACCTTTTTGTCACTGAAATCTTTTAGATAATCACACAAATGTATATATCAGTCAAACATAGTCTGTGTAAATACAAAATATAAAGTTTTCATTTGATGAGTTAAGTGAAGGAAGCTAACTAATTTATCCCACCCCTTTGTTTTGGTTCATTTTCACTAGTGTACCATCAAAAGACGACAAGAGCCTGTCCAGCAACGCAAAGTAGGGAAAAGATCGGAAAGATCGACTTATCAGGCCTCAAACCAAAGAGATTCAACAACATGTAGTGACAACATATAGCAACAAAGCTGCTTCTAAGGCTTTTATGTCGCCAGTGAACCACAGTGAGAACTATTACCCACAAATGGAGGAACATGAAAAAATAAATAAATAAATAAATCTTTCAAGGAGTGGGCAAAAATTACTTGGAGAGCACATCAACAATTCATCACAACAATTCAGAAGAACCCAGAACAACAACTGAAGTACCATAGGCTTCACTTACCACAGTTAATGTCATTGAACATGATTTAATGATAAGCAATAGAGTGGACAGAAAAGACTTCTATGGGAGAGTTCCAAGCCAAAAATCAGGTGGGGTAATAGAAAACAAAGGCTTATTTAACATTTTCTAAAACTCACGTTGACAATCACAAAAGACTTTCGGGGAAACATTTCTTGGACTGACTGGACAAAACTGTTTAGAGGTTGTTCTGGTGTAAAACAAACCCTACATTTCAGAAACATGACATCACATCAGGAAGATGATTTGATGATGTTGGGTTGAACAGCGGCTGCTGAAAGTGATTGGTGCTTAACATTTCGCCATTAAAGTCTCCAATAACAGAAAAAAGCTGATAGTCACTTTTTTGAAAATAAGTCACCAAAGGGGTCTAAAAAGTCACTAAATGTAGCAACAAGGTCACTAAGTTGGCAATAACGCTTTCCTTCATACAGACCACAGTATCCACACATCATTATGACCCTTACGCTGTTGGCTCCGTTCACTTTGGTGAAATTTTTCAGAAATTGTTTAGGGTCTTTGTTAGGCTTCCATAGGGGGCCTTAGGTACCCTTTAAGCTAAAGCAGGACAGTGATTCAAAGCAAATGTCAAATTCAAACCTGAATGATTTAAAAGAATATGGTTTTGGATTGGAATAGTCAAAGTCTGAATCCAATGGAGATGTTGTTCCATAGCCATTTGAAAATGCTTGACAGCAGTCGCTACCGCGCCGCAACCAGTCATTTGGTTTAAGGGACAATTACTTTTGCTTTTGTGGGGCTAGTTTGATTTGGATTACTTTTGGATTACTTTTTTTCTCATACTAAATGGGCATTAAATATGCAGCGACTCTTAAGTTACAGTTTTTCCTCTTCGGACTCCAGAACATGAAAAGATCAGAAACAGAATCTGAGAGGCAGCCTGAGAGAGGAGAGCACATCTATTTGCTGGTAAGATTTAGAGTGGCAGAGATAATAGTGTGGTAGCGTGGAAGATCTTCGGCTCGGCTCGGCTCGTTAATCTGGACCCACACTGATGGCAGGGCACTCCACCTCCCACGCTGTGTTTGACATTACTCAGATACCCGCTGAGCGATCGAGTCTGTGGTACATGCTAAGCTTTATCAACAACAAACTTCAAAGTTCTGCTTTCCAGTGAAACTCTGTTGGCAAATATCACTCCTCACTGGGAAAACAAGAAAAAATAAGGAGGACCAAAGATAACGTAAAGAGGGTCTGGAAGAAGAAGGGGGGCAACCACATACTGTGAACAAGAGTGTTTTTGCGCATTTTATCAATTTAAAATAGAAATTAGAGCTGCATTAAGCAATGGAAGGTTCAATAGACTCTCAGTTACTTCTGTGCATGTCCCATATTGGTGCAAAATGAAGCATTTGACTAGAATATGTTTGGCTTGATGTGTTATGCTCTGCAGACCAATGAATGATGAGAAGTGTCAAGGCAAAAAACAAGAACTGATGATCTACAGCATCCTTGGCTCAAGAATCAGTCCAGTGCACCTGCCAACAGAACCCTTATACTGGACTTTATTGATGATTCCACTCCAGACGTTTTAGAAAGAAATTAATTTGGAAGTACATCGAAGCAGTCTGGGCTTATATAATACCAACACTAATTGGATGGAAATCCACAATTCAACAGGACAGGGATATTGAACAAACCACAATGAAAAGCTAAACGCTTTCCAGACCGAGCAGTTGGGGGTAGATAAGTTTGGCATGCTGTCCTTTCAAAGGTAAAGTTTACCAAACAGTCATTATGTAGTAGTAGTCAGGGTTGGAGTGGCATCTGGAGATACAATTACTAAACTCAGATTAATTAAAACACAAAACTCAACTGGAACAACATCCTCTTCTGCCCAGAGGATGAAAGAAATGGATCTTTGTGTCAGGTAGCATCCACGCTAAAGGAAAACAGAAACTCATTAGTTATGGAGTAGACATTTCTAGGTTTCATCTATTGGAAAAGAAAATGTGAAAAAAATGCTCAAGTCATTTTTTTTCAAGTGAATATTTGGTTCTTCTTACTATAAATAGCCATAAAATATCATTTAAGGATTATGCCCATTATTATTATTTTTTAAATAATTGGAACATGTAATATCTGTTAGTTATTTACAATTTACTGTATAACTGTGTCCGAATTCAGGGTCTGCATCCTTCAAAGGACACGTCTACGTAGGACGGGTTCTTCACAGACCGCGAATAAATGCCAACCGGAAGAGAAAATTGCACTTTTCTACATGGACTACATATAAGCAAATTATTCTGTTACAAATATAAACTTTCCACATCTCAGATAGGACACTACGGTTAAATAAACCTATTATGTTTGAAGGCTCAACTTTAATCAATCAAACCGATTTGCTCTGCTTTGAAATACTTTAGTAAACCAAACATTTTACAACTAGATTACCTATTACCTGTCTGAATAATATCAGTGTTTAACTTACACTCATTGGGGAAAGCTAGCGGGAGTTTTTATAACAATGGACCAGGAGTTAGGCATTCTCCTCTGGTATACCGAACCTGAAGCACCGGCCAGCTGACAGCTGACGAGGGGACATGTCAGAGCAATACTGCAATTATTGCTCAGTATTGATGAACCAAGCAGATATTTTAGACTTATACACTTACATTCTCGCCTAAAAACATTGTATCAAATCACATTATGTAATTTTAAAATGTAATATAGCAAAATAATTTGTAGCTCTCCACTGTTATTGATGCTCTTCCTGAATGCCAGGTTGGGACCTGCAATGAATTATGGAATATGGTGAGCCATGAAGGATACACCAGACTCCTTCAGATCAGGAGAAAAGGAGGACGCGTTTGAAGGCCACATTTGAAGGAGTCTTTGAATTCGGACAGGCCTTGTCGCCACACTATGACGTAATCGGCCTACAAATCTGTCCTTCGAAAGATGCAGACCCTGAATTCGGACACAGCTTATAACCAAGTTCCAAATACCACATTGAAAAACCCTAATGTGATATTTGTCGATCAAGTTGGGTGCTAGGCTATACTATGTTTTTTTTTTTAAGGTTTTATTCTCTAGTGGCCTTTATTTGATAGTGAATTGACATGAAAGTGAATAATGAGAGAAGGGGGAAGACATGTGGCAAAGGTCACCAGGCCGGAAATCGATCTTGTGACAGCGACGTAGAAGTTTAAGGCCTCCATGTGTGGGTTGTGCTTAACCCCTGTGCCACCACAGCTCCCCACTATGCTATTTTACTATCCTATGTTATACTATACTACGCAGTCCTATACTAGGGTATTCTATTCTATATTTTACTATACTACACAATACTTTACTGTACTACTGTATTTTAATCCCATTTTTTATGTTTGCAGCCAATAAAATAACATTGTCAGTGGCAGATATGAAAGAATTTATAAGATGGGAACCATCTAGAAGTTGGACTTCTAGATTTGTGTGTCTACTACACACACCTAAACACACCTCATATAAAATGTTAAAGTTGGGATTGGGAAGAGACCTCTGAATCTCTTACTTGAATTTTGTCTTCACAAGGGTTGAAAACTTTTAAAAACTCAAATTAAACATAAACGCCTCGTTAAACTGCATCCTTCAAACTGCAGTTCAGATTTTTCTTTACATACAAAAATCAGTGTATTGTATTACCATTTTGAAAATATTGAGTGGTGGTGCTAAAAACCTTAGCACTGAAAAGATCTTTATTATAAAATTTCTTTTGGACCCTCTGCTCTAAAGGATATGCATGTAATATATTATAAAATAGAAGAAAAAAATATATAAGTCTCCCTTTTCAAAGACAGTCATAAGAAAAATAAAACAAAGTCTTTTGCTCAATCTAGTTATATGATTGAGCATTTGCCACTGAACATTTTCAAACAGTGAATTCCTTCAGCAAATAAAAACAAACAAACAAACAAAACCATAGATCAACAAACTTGAATCTTTAGGAAAAAAAATCAGCAAACCAGATGAGTCCAAAAGACTATCCTAAGAGCTTCCCAGACTAATCATTATCCAAGAGGCCTTCTGGCTCTGAAATCTGGTAACACATTGATTGTGACATATGCAGCGGTAACAGCACCCTGTCTGCCAGAGGGGGCTCAGCATGCTGTTTATGTTCCTAATCACTTGCTGTCCTGCTTACCCCACCCCGCCACTCACCAACACACACCCAGCAGGTAACATGCGCTGCTTTCACCCTGAGCATGGCATTCGAGCATCTCTGCTGAAATAAAACCGCTAATTGGAGTTGCACTATTCAGAGCAGCAGGAGATAAGGTGATAATTACCAAAGGATCCAGACCCTTCATCTGCATCCTGATCTTTGCACAATGCGGATACAAAAAAGAGACTTTTTTCTCAAACAGATTTTCTAAATTGTGACCTTCACACTTGCCAAGAAGTCGTGACTGTTGGAACAGCAATAGGATTTAGAGGTTTGGGAACGCAATGGGCAGATAAAATGATGCAGGCCATTAGGAGCAGCAGGAGTGGTAGGGCTTGTCTTTAGAAACAGAGCCATTTTCATTTGGCCAACATTCAAGTCTTGTTTCACTGATTCCTTCTGGTCTGCAGATAAAACTGCCCCAGCAGGCTTGGTTCTCACCTATGCTTCCAGTATTCCTTACAAGAGAAACAAATAGCATTTATCACACCTTCTGCTTATCACAGCATTCATTTAGCAGCTGCTGTTTCGAGAAAAAGAAAATTTTAAAAATGAAGCAGCATAGACACTTCTGCCTGTCATGAGAGACATGACAGGCAGAAGTCATGTCTGCCTGTCATGTCAGACAGATGTTTTATAAGGAATCAGGGCAACTGCTGTGCAAAAACAGATAACCAATACAAGAAGTGCACCGTAAACCCATATTTCTCTGTACAGATATTATGCAATTGCTCCAAAATGTCTAACAGTCTGACTCGCATCTCACACAGCACTGTATCATAGAATTAACACTGAATGTGGTTGGTGCGACATCCCATCCAAATCAGCGAATGATTTGGACAATTATACACCAGCACCAAACCCATTTGGAGAAAAATATGCTTCCTAAGCAATACAAGCTATTTGCAAAGGTGAGCTAAAACTAGATATTAAGCAAAATCTGGATGCAGTTAGATTGCAGTCTTTGATCTGAATGGCGTGAAGATCATTCACCAATTCAGACCCTTGACTCACAGCTGCATCTTCTTCTTGGCAGCAGCCAATTCAGGCCCCTTCCTCAAGCAGGGCACTCAGTGCTCCCAGCCTGGGTCTCAGGATGCAAGCTAAGTGAAGTTGCGAATGTACATCCCATTATGCTGAGCAATCCGTCCCACATTACAAGCCAATCTTTTCCCAGTTTAGGAAACGCGTCTGATTTGTTGTCTCTGAGCTTCTTTAAAGATCAAAATATGTCTATAAGTCTTTGTAAATCTCCAGGAGGAGACCTGTTCACTATTAAATTATAGAATTGCAGAAATATTTCAAGTATAGATAAAAAAATAGCATTCAAGGTCTTTGGTTATAACTTTTATAAAAACAAAGAGATTAATAAGGACTGCAGCAAGATTGTATATACCTTATAAGATGTCAGAGAGACATGTTAGCTTATATTGTTATGGTCAAATTGACTACTAAGATCAGTGTATCATGCTTTTTACAATGAGAAATGTAATTGTACTTTATTATGTCTAACTTTATGAAGACTGTTGATTGAATTACCTACATTTGGTCTATCTAAAGTTTTAAAATAGAAGCATGTCCTTAATGTTGCTTATACCAAACAGATACACGTGTAGACTGTGATATCTTTAATCCACAAGAACTGATCTTCTCAAGTTCTTACTCTTTAATATTTTTAACAACTTGTTGAGAGATGAGAGCAAGATCAGACATACACTCACTCATTGTCTACTGTGCTTATGTAACATTAATCGACCACCTCAGGTTTTAGCCAAATAAGTAGTGGGAAAATATACCAATGTCTATAACTCGTTTTTCATGGACAAATTAGATTTATTTTAAAGTGGGTTCTGTTGTGAAGTTATGACCAGTCAGTATTTTGTCTTTTGCCATTGGCTGAAAAAGCAATCTCCATTTCATCAAAGTAAAGATGCCAGCAGTACAATTTACTGCAGATTAAATATCGACTGCTAGAAGCTCGCTGCAGAGCAACACTTCTATAAAGAGTAGTTAGTTAAAAATTTTAACTATGAATTTAGTTGGTCTGTGGTATTTTAGGCATGTTAAGAGCAAGCTTGAAAAAAAGATCATTTCACTGTCATCAGTTGTAGTAGTAAAAAGATTTTATGAGAGTGAATATGAAGAAAAGTAAATACATTGTTGAAGGCAAAGAACTAGCCAGAGGGTGGCCATGCTTTTACATGACTTATTTAAAAGACTAAAACTGACCTTATATTGTCTTCCATCACTGTGAGGATTTTTTAACTTTACTCCAACCTCACTGAAGTACGATGTCTGTCACTTTGCAGTGAGTATATTTGGTAGTGGAGGTGCCCAACATTCATCATACCTCTTGTTATCTGTCCATCTGCCAGCTCACCTCCTGTGTAAACCCTGTTCCTAACAACTAATCAGGCCACAAAATCTGCCAAAACAAAACAAACATTGATTTAAAAACAAAGGGTGGAAAAAAGCTGATAAAAGTTCACGTCACCGGTTGATTTGAAACTAGCATTGATGAATCAATGGGATCAATGTTGCAGACGATTATATTTATGCATATGAACACACACCAAATTTTGGATATGTACACATTTTTCAATGTCTCTTTGTGCAGCACTTACAGTAAACAGATAAAGTAAGATATGTCAATTAAGATACTGGCGTTTTCTCTTATGATGTAGAGATGAGCTAATGATACAAACCATAATTAGTTGCAGCTTCACAAGAATTTGTTTAATGTAATTTTTTTCTTTAAAAAAGGTGAGCATACTTATTTTTGTCCTCTTAAAATAAATTTTGTCCAACAATAATCTGAAAAACCTCAATGACAGCAACAAAGTTAAAGAAAACTAGTACTGGCCTCTATGAGGGCATGACCATGTTTCTTCACAAAATGCTGAAACAAACTACTGCAAATAGACCAGTTTGCACTTAACTATTAGCTAAATCACCAGGTTTCATTGTTCACATTTATATTCTGAAATCAGTTACTGTAGGGCCTGATTCCGTATAGTAACACAAACTCAGTTTGTTTGAGTTTTCCTAACTCCAACTTACAGACATTTCCTCAAATTTTATTTTATTTCCTTATTCCAAACTTTGTGATATCTATACTCGTTGGCTGTTATGTACTAATTTATGAAGTGTTTTTTTGTGCATTTACGCTCAATGTTTTAATATCGAGTAATTTAAACTTTGAAAGCTTCCTTAAACTTTTCTGTCTCATTTTTGTTTAAAATCTTAAGTTGTATATAATCCTGAGTTACAGTGTCATGCCAAAGTATGACACCCAGTGAACCTGAAAAGTCTGGTTTGTAGAAACATCAACTATACTGTAGAAGCAAGTGTTTTACAGCTGAGAATATCAGCTCTGCTTTCATTAAATTCCTACACTGCAGTTTTATCTGTACCTATGGGTAATTATCATGCTGCAACAAGAACCTCCACCCTATTCTCAAAATTTCCAAGAGTCGTTCTTCCAGCAATGTCCTCTATTTACCTCCATCAGTTTCAGCTTCTCTGTCACTACTGGAGAAGCATGTCCTATGACATGATGCAGACACCACCATGTTTTATGATGAAGATGATGATGTGCAGTGTTAGTAATCTGCTAAAGTGTTTTTCTTTTTGGTGTTTTGTTTCTCGAGCCTCTACAAGATTTGTGGTCTGTTTTAAACAAGACTTCTGGCTTTATTTTTTTTTAAAAAAGTTTCTTCCCATTATCAATCCATAAATGCCAGATTCTTCCCTCCATGTTTAACAAATGACCTGATTTCTCTTTCTTTGATTAACTATTTTCTTTCCCTTGGCATATCTGGGTAAGTTTAGCGTTGAGCCATGCTTTTCAGCTTTATGCCTTACTTGATTGCTGTGTGTAATGTTCCCTAATAACCATTTGAGAGCCTTACCTGGCAGCTGGATTTGCACTGAGAGTAAATTTCACATGAGTGAATTCTACTGAAGTCTGGGGAGTCCAAAGCCAGTCCTCAAGGGCCAATATCCTGCATTATTTTAGTTCAACACCCCGGTCGCAGATACCTACTCAGTTATGTGTTGTCTGTGCCACACTAAAGCAACAAACGATGTCACTCCAAATAGCCAATTAATCTGCACTTGTGTGTAGCATGTGTGTGTACGTGTTTCTGGTTTTTGTAGTCTCATTAGAGCCTCACTTGAAACAGTCCAATGTAAGGCCCATAGATGGTATGGGGACCAAATACCAGACCAATTTAGCATGGTATTACTGGTTGGTGGTTAGCACTAGAAAATGAGTAAACACAATGAAACTTGGGGGCTAGGCTACATTGAATCAATGGAGGTCAGTGCAATGCAAGGGGAGCAGAACAAACCCGTTAGACTTACATTCCAGGTGTTTTTTCTTTGGGGCTGTCTGCTCATGTGTGGTGGCCTTACACACGGCCCTGGAGACCTCGGAGCCCGTCAGGGTGTACTGAGCCGCGGCGATGCGATCCGTCAGCGTCTGCCCCGACATCTTCTAAATATCCGCTGAGTCCAATCTCCACGATCAGCGTCCAATATGGTCCTACCCCCCCTCCACTCACTCACACACACACACACACACACACACCCACACACACGCTCTCACACACGCACCAAAAAGAGCGGGCAGCCCCAATAATCCTCGCTGCCCTCGAAAACGGCCGCACAGCGCTAGAGAGGAGCCGCTGGGACTCTTTCTGATTGCATAACAACTGGAAGTCCGTCCTGTTGGGTTTTCACGCTTTATATTCCCCGGAGGCCGGTGTCCAACATTCGGCGACAAAAAAGGAAAAAAAAGAAAAGAAAAATCCAATCCAAATCCACGAGGGGGGCGGTTTATTATTATTATTATTATTTTATTTCAGGTCGGTGTTTCTGTGAATGCAGCCTACCGGAGGATGCTGGTCGTTGCCTCCCCCTCCTCCCTGTCTTCCTTCCTCCTTCTGGATAATCCTCACCAGCAGCAGCAGCCGCGGTCCTACCGTCCCTGTGTATCAGCGGGTCATACAGGGAAGCATCATCATCACCACCCTCATCATTCCGCCCACCATCCAACGCGGCTCCGTCGCGGCCTGTGATACCGAAGTTATACGCCACAGGCCGGCTGGTTTGGGTCGCGATTATTTTCGGCGAATTGACATGCTCTCATAATGTATTTTTTTTTTCTTCAAAATAATTTATTTAATAAATCATCCGCTCCCCCACCCTGCTCCGAGTCGAGTGACGCTGCGTTGCCAGCCGCGCTGCCTTCTCTGTTATCGCGAGACCTGGCGAAGGCGTGAAGACACGAGAGGGGCGGAGGGGGGGCAGATGGAAGTAGGGGGAGGGTCGTCTAAACGACCGAGCGTGATGCTTTCTGTGAAGGTCATATGGAGCTCGAAGCTGCATGCAGCAAGACTTCATGCACCGTGTTCTCTGGTCCCGTCGGTTTTCCGTTTGTGCAAAAAAAAAAAAAAAAAAAAACCAAAACAAATAATGAATGTCGAGCAGAGCAGGAGGTGGAGAGGAGAGGCGGGTTCAGTTTCTGTCCATGGTGCTGATTTCTCCCGTTAGAGAGCGAGTGACGCCATAGATCTGATTTCTACATTTTATTACGTTGTCATCACAGACTTCAGGGAAGATTGGATTTTTAAAAAAAAGTTATGTTTAAAAATGATATTCTATATATGTATATATAGCTGTAATGTCAGCTCAGTGTTCCAATACATGCAAAGAAATAGAATCTAGACCTACCAAAAGCTGGTTAAGTGACCGTGGTTTTCATTTTCCTTATCGGCCAGCAATCT
Source organism: Poeciliopsis paucimaculata (assembly GCA_903067055.1). NCBI lineage: Eukaryota > Metazoa > Chordata > Actinopteri > Cyprinodontiformes > Poeciliidae > Poeciliopsis > Poeciliopsis paucimaculata. The sequence goes on from CAEGAD010055131.1 coordinate 52,111, forward strand.
CCCCTAACCTTTAACCCCAGAGGAAGTCTATGGGTTGTTGTCAAGAGGATGATGAGAGTGCCCATCCCCAAAAAGGCAGATGACCTGAGTACCTGGGTTTCGATTACACCTATGTAGTTGCTGATAGCCTCTATGCCGTGGCGCATTAATGCAGTAACTCATGGAGGAGGAGGCCCAACCTCAGATTGAGTGCACAGAAATGTAAATACTTTTCAATAGCCTCACATTTTTACTCAAAAACATTCATTTTTTTCAATTTTTCTGCAATGATTAAAACGGCAAAAAGATAGAAGCTTGAAGTGTTTTACTGAATGTCTGTAAAATGAAATGAAATGGCTGGGAAGAAATTCTGCACTTTTACGCAACATATATAACTTTTTTTTTTTTTTAGACGCATATGTCTATTACTGGGTTGGGCCTGTTGTATAGAAGATATAAACTGTTGAATGTATACAAAATTTTGTGTAATGTGAAAAAATGTGGAAAAGTTCAAAGGGAATGAGTAACACACCTTAATGACCAACACACTCATTAAGGGTAAACTAGACAGAATAAACATCGACTGATAAAAACAAGTAATGAATCCACTTTTTTAATATCAAAGCACCATGTGGCTCTTTCAGACTCACAAAATGTGAGCACAATTGTCTCTCAGAACAAACTCCCTTTTCATTATTAATTCAAGTTTGATTTTTTTAAAGTGTGTAATGGCGGCACTTGACAAAACGTAATGTTTCGATTGTTGACTGTGTGTTTTGACTTTGTATTTTTGTTTTTATGATGTAAAGCACTTTGAACTGCCTTGTTCTGTACAATTAAACCTGACTGAGAAAATATTAAATGTGAACAGTTCAGACACCGAGTTTAAATTCACATGCTGAAGATCAGCTGTGCCCCAACAGCTGAGATATTGTTTCTTATCTTAGCAAATCCATATTCTCATATATGAATTTCTTCAAAACTTTTTTTCTGGACGAGCTTTAAAAAGGTTTGAAGAGAGCGAGTCGTTTGTCTGGCTGTCATTAGAAACCTTTTTTTTTTTTTTATTAAGTCACCTTACATGGAATGACAGAGCATTTTGAGCGTCCTCTAAACGACTCATGAAATGTTAAAACTCGTCAAAAGCTGCTCCGTATATACACAAAATTAAAATTAAATACAGTTGCTCAAGAATCATAAATAGAAAAACTGTACAGATGCCCCCCTTTGCCCATGTCCCCATATTGTTATCATTCGTGAATGTACAAGTTAAAGTTTGTTCACTAGTGTTCAGTAATGTGTTAATGCCCAGTTCCTCCCTTGCTGAGAGGGTCTCTCATGTCTTGATGAGACCCTCTAGAAAGTCTTTCTCCACCATCTCCTCGATGTTCTGCCGGGCTCGGCTCCAGAACACCTTCTGGCTCTCCAGCTTGTGGCCCTCCTTGCGGCCAGGGAAAGAGGAATCCACAGGATTGTGGGTGTAGACGGGCCCCAATCGGCAGCTCGCCTTGCTGTTGAAGACCTGGCTGAGCAGGTTGAAGAAAGGCAGCAGCTGCTCCATGCTGCGGATGACGTAGAGCGTCAGCATCAGGTGGCCCGGCTCCCACGAAAGGGTTTTAGTGGAACAGTCCTCCTCTGGGTTTTTCTATGGTACGCAGAAAAACAATTTACATTTAGAACTGCACCCCCCACCCCCCACACGACCTCTGGTTATTGAAAGATTTTTAAAAAAATTTTTAAATCGAGGAGGAGACACCTTGGCTCGTTTTCTCAGCAGCTTAACCAGACGGACCACGTAGGGCTTGAACTCCCTCTGATGCGTCCCCTGGCGTCTCACCTCCAACCCTGAATCGTCTGAAGCCTCTGGGATGAAGGCCCAGCGGTACCTGCAATGAAGTGGTGCACAGCTTCATAGGAGGATTCAACAGGACCACAGTTCTAACTTTAACCACGGTTTTTGCAGGTTTCACAGACTTAAAGACCATTTGAATGGAATTTCAGACCCATACTGCCTCAAAAATATATATAAACTTCATCCATTAAACTTGTATTTCTCCTTCATAGGCACACAAAAAAATCTATCTAGCCATTTAGCAAGGAGTTAGTTAGGAGTGAGTTCCTGGTAGCCTCAGAAACACTGTGAGAGAAAAAAAAATACATATAGAATGCATTCAAATTAAATAGTCTTGCCAAGACTTGTGAATAATGTATTTAAAGGCCAACCTCCTTGTTTTAAATTAATGTAAGGTCTTCAATTTAGATGCATGAATTCAATGATGCATGGACACATTGTTTGACATTTACAGGTGTATCTCAATAGATACGAATATCATCAAAATCGTAATTTTTTCAGTAATTTTAAAATATATATATTTAGTTGAAAATCTACTTCAAATGTTCCTTTTTTTTTTTGACATACTTGATGACTAAACTTCAAGGTGTTTTCACCTTTATAGTCCTGTAGAGTCAGGACTACAAATTGATTGGAGACCAAAAATGCAACATTTATTACATTTTCAGCCGGTGCGGTTCTTTTTCACACCGCACTCTGTCAAACCGATCTTGCCCTTTGAGAAACCTGTTCATCCCCTCGCCTGTGGTGGTGCTGCACCAGGACAACAATACAAAAACATCTGAAGAAGACACTGAGGGCAACTTGCTTTTTTAAGAAATGCAAACAAAGATGCAGTGGCGTCACATTTAATCGCTAAAATCTGACAACACTAGATTTTTGGAAACAGTTTGTTATCAAAACCTTTCTTAAGAGGTCATTTCCTTCAGTGGTTCTTGATGCAGCGCCACCACAGGCGATAGGGGGAACAGGTTGTCCTAAGGGTTTGGTTCGTTTGACACAGAGCAGTGTGAAAGCGAACCACATGAGCTGAGAATTTAAAAAATGTTGCAACTTTGGTCCCCAGTCCAACCAAATATACCAGACTGTATTTAAAACAAATATAAAACAAATACTTGAATTTCCTCTCTGTGTGATCATAAAATGAATTGATACTCTGGTTGATTAATGTGTATTGTCTCAATTTCTTGGCCCGTTCCTATAACATGCGAAGTCTACAGCACCGCGGGTTTTATCTGCACTGACATCTGGAACTGAGGGAGACTCTCAGGAGGCAACGCCAAGGCAAGATCCAGGAACTTGCAAGCAGAGAGGTAGAGGTTCAGCCAGCGCTGGCTGTTGTAGGATGTGGAGAAGCCGTTCCCTCCAGAATAGGTGGTCTCCAACCCGGCAACCGATGGTCCTGACGTTCTAGGAACGAAGCAAGTTGGTTTGTGGCTACTAAGCATCTGCTAAGCGCTGATTTTTAAACGTTTCATTGTTTAAAAAGTTCTGCTCTCCACTATGCGAGTATACCTTGATATGTCCTCATCAGCGGTTAGCTCCTGCTCCATCAGCAGAAACACTTGGACCTGTAAAGACACACGCATGCCAAAGTTTGATTTGTGTAAGAGAAGCAAAGGGTGAAGTAGAGCGGCAGACAACAGTTCGTGAGCTCACCAGCTCAGTAATCATGGTGGGCCAGAGTGACGTGAGGTGTTGAGGCGACATGCGCAGCAGCAGCACTCTGAAGAACAGGAACACCTGAGCGTGGAGGATGGGTACCTGAGGCAGACGCAGGCTCTCCACCAGACGCTCTAAGACACACATAGACAACATGTGTCCGCTTGATCAACTTAGCATGAGAAAGAATCTAATCCCAGAAGAGAATTTGATCCATCAGTAGTGTTGTACAATCACGTGAAAGTCAAAAAGACAATTTTGCAATTGCTGGGTTTCCGTTAAATAAGAAATGCAATTAAAATCACATGTGAATAAGGTTGTTCATGTCATAAGTCAATAAAAATCAACACATTTGACAAATTTAAACCCTTCCAAGCTCCTTATACTGGGGATCAGCTACATATTTAAGCAGCGTTTCTGGGAAATTGTAGTCACCGATTTTACAGAATCAAAAGTTTTGCTGAACTTTGTGATGCTGTGAGAGCCACACTGTCAGAAAAACACCCCCAAAACAAACCCTGTTTCTCCTACTACTTCCTGTTGTCTTTGTTGTTTTTGCCAGTAGTAACATCTGACGCTCAGTTCTAGTAAGAGGTTAGCTTGTGTTCACCTTGGATGTCCGGCAGGTACTTCTGGTACTGGTCTACCTCGCTGCTGTAGATGGTGAAGGCCAGGCGTTTGAGCAGCATGGCCCTCTGCTCCAGCTCAGCGTCTCTGTTGGTGAACAAACTCAGGGAGCTGCTCTGAGCCACTGCCACCCGGGCTGAAAACACAGGCAAACGTTTTTACTACAATTTCCAACTTGTAGATCAAAGGTGACAAACTCCAGTCATCAAGGGACGCTGTCCTGCAGTTTTTAATGTGCAATAGGTACAAAACACTGGAATGAAATGGCTTAATTACCTCCTCCTTGTGTAGATCAGTTCTCCAGAGCCTTGCTAATGACCTAATTATTTTATTCAAGTGTGGTGCAGCAGAGGCACATCTAAAAGTTGCAGGACACTGGCCCTCGAGGACTGGAGTTTGACACCCCTACTCTAGATCAATAGTGTTTTAGTTTTCAGCTCAGAGGATCTCAGACTTCATGTAAATAAAATTGAAAAATAAAACTAAAAAGGTTTTCTCTCTAGCATTATCAATTATTTCTGTGACCAGATATGGCAAAAACAAATTTAAAAATAGTAAATGTGACACTTACTCATCAGGTCTCTAAATGTGGTCTTGTCATGAGTCATCAAGTGGTCAATGATGGCTCTCCAGCTAAAATAAATTTTAAAAAATAAAATCAGAGAAATTTAGGACATTTATGGCTGTAATTTTATAAAAAGTCTTAAACTTATAGCAAGGTGTGCTGTGAATATACGCAAAGTTTTTACTCTGCGTGAACATCTTCAAATTAAATTTGTGTTTTAAATTTGTGTTTTAGGAATGTCATTTTATTGTGAGTGTTAGTCCATGTATAAATAGGTTCTATGCTCACTGGCTGACACACGAAGCATCCATCTGGAAGAAGGTGTGGTCCATGAAGAGGTCGAAGGCCTCTTTTTTCCAGGCACGGCGGGTGTACTGGTAGCCGCTCAGGCTGCTCAGCAGCTGGATGCAGGCTCGGTAGCTGGGGGCGTTGTGAGCACTGTCGGAGGAAACATAAAAAAACAAACAAACAAAAAAAAACAAAAACAAGTTTTAAGGTAGGTCGACACAGGACAGGCATTTCCTCTCAAGGAAGAGAAGTACTAACAGGTTGCATGTACAAAAACAATCTTCAGTGTGGAAGTTTTTACAGAAGGAACAAGAGTAAAAGGGAGACGTTAAAAAAAAAAAAAAGTGATTTTTTTTTGGCAATCCGTTCGGTTTAAAAATGATGTCAGGGAAAGAACAGAAGATGTAAGAAGCTTTACATAAAAAGGAAAATTATTTTTTGCAATGACACTAAGGTACATTTTTACAGTTGCAGGTCATTTTGCAAGTTTCCAATTTTGGTTACTTTATCTGTCTGCCACAGGATATAATTTTCCTATCATCTTCATAACTTCATTCAACCGGGGAACAAATTGACTTGGAGTAACTTCAGCCTGTCTGCTATGGGTGGGCATTAAGGTGATTAAGGGAAATCTCAGGCCAGGTAAAGGAGCTACATTGTGGAGGAAAAACTGCTGTAAACGATCACTAATACAAACTGATCATACTAAATTGTAATATATATTACATTTACTATATATAACTAATATGTCAACTCTATTTTTGTTTTGTCTGCTTTAATTGAGTGAAATCTTTCTCAGTTACATTCACATCACAGCAGCTCCTTATAAGGAAGCATTGAAAACACTGCAATATACAGATATTAAAGTCAACTAATAATTGACGTTATAAGGAGGTCAAAGTTTTACAAAAACAGAAATTAATCTATTTTTTAAAATTATTGATCCATTGAGCTTTCACATTTGGCACTTTCTCGCAATATATTATTGTTAAATGAATGTTGTTACTAATCTTGTATTGTCACATAATTTATGTCCAGTTTGTAGTTTTATGTACAACTTTAATTCAAGGGAAAGTCCCCTTTATAGGTGTAAAAATGAAAGAAACAAAGACAAAAAACCTGATACACACCTGTGGTTGCGGAGGTAGGGAACTACGTAGTGCATGATGTTAACCAGCAGCGGGATGACTTTCTCCTTCTCGTCACTGTAGAACACCATGTCCAACAGATGAGCCAGCACCTAACAGAGACGTCAATATATCAAACCAGAAGTGAATGACGTTACAGAGCCGAAATGGTCGAGAAGTGATATACGAGGCACAGAGCAAGAATCTCAACCGCAGCAGAGCAGCGTGTTTTTGATGCAGAGCTTTGCTTAAACTCATACATGTGCAGCTCTTATATCAGTGAAGCACAGGCAACTTGTACTTAACTAAATCCATACTGAGCTAAAAACAGCCAGGATGCAAAAGAAAGGTCATCAATGAGTCAAACTGTCCACATCCTCCAGAGCCAGAACCGAGCCGAAGCACCGATTTATTGGTTCACAGATGACGTCTGGAGGAGTGGAGTGAAAACCTAATTTAAGGCCCTCATATGTTGTGTGTTAGCATACTGCTAGTGTGGATAATAACAGGTTTCCGAAAACCACCGACTCGCCGGGGATCAGTCAGGTCATGGACGCTCGTGTTTACCTCGGCCAGCAGCGTGAGGGCGTGAACACTGTACACAGATGGAGTGAAGCTGGAGGCCTCCATCACTGTGAGCATTAAGTCTACAAAACACATACGGCAAACGTTAGCAGCGGCTAACAAAGCTGATGATACAAACAGCCGTGCTGAAGCAATCCAAGGCACTCTGAAAGTTTTGGTAACGGAGCACCTTCTACGTCTGCCTCCAGGTTGGTTCCATCCACAACAATCTGAGGAGATGCCTTCACCTCCAGGTTCCTCCTTAGCCATGTGGTTTGTTCCAAAGAGGAGCCGGCGATGGTGCCGATGGCTTCCACCACCTTGTGAGTCACATCCTGAGAAACAAATTTTCTTAAGAAAACCTTCTCACCATGATCCCTGGTCTGACAATCACAACAATCGTACATTGCTGTACTTTGCATTACAACTCGGAGTGGGCGATACGGGATTAAAGTTTTGTTTAGATATTTTCTAGTACTGTAACAGATGAATTTGTTCAGCAATTCATGGGACTACAATATACTTGTTTCATTACGTTTTTATGACAGTCTTTCCAATAATTTCAACAAATCGCCAAACTAGGATAAACACAGAGAACCAGAACTCTTTCTGCAGCCTGTAGATACACATTTATTAGAGAGCTTTGTGAAATTATTAACTTGTCAACTTTATCATACCAACATAGACTACCATCCCAACATATATTAAACTGGGATTTTATGGTGCAGAATAATCAAGTTCTTAAAATAAATGCTATTGTAGTTTATAGATTGTGTTTGTATGGGGTGAATACAAATGCTTGCCACACTTTTCAGATTCTTATTAGTAAATATTTTCTCAGTTAAAGGACAGTTAAACTGTCCTTTAACTGTATTCAGGACAGTTAAAGTAAATTTGTAGCAAGCTAGCATTTAAATCCTCCGGTTTACCACAGCTTCTGCCTCTACTTTAACTCATAACAGGGGAAAACTACAATTACCTGCAGCTCTCGCTGGTCTTTCTTACTCTCCAGGTTGGGATTCTTCAAGATAAACTCATTCAGAACTCTGGTGAAAAGACAACAAGGAAACAAAAAACAGATGGCTGAACAATCTCTGGATTCCTGCAGTCTGATTATTATTTTTTTCTTAAAAACGTAGACCTGAGGGGTATTATGACACTATAAAGCAAAAGACTAGGTAGAGAAACTAACCCCAGTATGAGAAACTGCCCAGGAGCAGGCAGACCCAACTGGACCGAGTCCTTCAGCAGCGCCAGCAGAGACGGCCAGCTATCAACCAAACTGGAAACAGGAATCCTGTTCCAGGTTCCAAGGACAAAAAATAGAAATCATTAACCAGATATCATTCAATACCAACAGCTCTGATGGATTGTACTAACCTCTGTACATAGGCGTAGAAGAACTGCAGCATGCAGACTTCCAAAGAGATGTGCTTCTAAAAATGGGTGAAAAATGTAATTAGATCACTAAAAAACAGACAACTTATTAGTACATTTATACAGAAAATGAACAAGAGTTAGCTGTTCATCTTCTAAATTGTTTTTATTATTTATAAGCCTCCCAATTATCATTAAGTACTACAGGCCTTAACTTAGCCGTTAAAAAGACTTTTCTTGTCAGTCCTTTGAAATCTAAGGTGCTCATTGGTGTAATCCATAAACCATAATCCTCAAAATTAGCAGAAACAAAAACAACAAAAAGAAAGAATGAGTCAGAGTTTCACTTTTTGATACAACTTCCTGACATACATCAACTTTTCAATAAAGATGAATTCGTTCATCATTTAAATTTGAGAGATTTTTATATAAAAGCAGATTAAATTTTTTGCCGGCTTCAACATCAAGTATTGTAAACCGACCTTGTCTTTTGCGATGGCAGGTGGCTGCTTCAGGACCTCCTTCACTGTCTGCATAACAGTCTCGGTGCGCATGGCGCTGACCGACCGAACGAGCTCAACCAGCAGCAGCTGCTCCTCACTCGCTACGGGGATCACCTAAAAGATAAACATTATGAATATGCCATAACATCTTGAAAGGATTTAAAGAGCACCATCAAAATAAAACCCACTGGAGAACATGGCTTTCTAGACTCATATCTCACTTCATATAAATGTTTCCTCAATCTGCTCAACATTGTTGTACCGTTTTTTTCTCCCTGGTTACCTTATTTCTGATTGGCGTCTTGACTTGTTTTCTCTCGTTCCAAACATAAGCAATTGCAGCCATGAAATGAGCGCCATGGTTCATGGAGATCGGACCCAGCAGTTCTAAGATCTGCTGACGAAGATTCTGTGAATGACATGCAAGGAACCTAGATGAGATCCACAATTAAATATGACACAGATAGAATTATTCCAGTTTATTTCTTTCGAAATCTCTTCTTTTAGAAAAAGCAAAAACAGCAATTAGAAACATAAACTTGGAAAAAGTTTCATTTTCCAAAATCTCATTGGAAACAACCCCTTAATATATATATATATATATATATATATATATATATATATATATATATATATAGACAACA
>CAEGAD010055134.1:0-26017 GCA_903067055.1 Poeciliopsis paucimaculata
CATGTATCGGAGCGACACCGGTACCATCCTGAGTCTGACGGTTTCAGATCTGTGATGCTCACATGTAGAAAATCAGAACTGGTAATACCTCTTCCTTCATATCTGATGCTGAATCTTCCATTCATATATCTGTCTTCTGTTGTTTCAATGAGAATATTTTTTCTTTCACAAATTCCCTTACAGACGAACCTCTTGGTTCCTGAGTAATCAAATTCACATCTAACTGTGATGCTTTCTCCTTTCTTTCTGTAGAAGGTTCCCAGAGTTTCTCCATCCTGCAGAGATGCTGAGGAGAAAAACAGTCAGTAGTTAATGTCATTGTAGAATATAAAATAGATCACATATAGTCATTTATTAACCTTGGTGTGTTGTATAGCTTTAAATTTAAACCAGTGTCTCAAGCTAAGTAAGCAAAGTTCTCTTAATAACTGGATTAACAATGTTTTGGTTCCTTCATTTAAAAAGTCTCCATTGAAAAAGGCTGTGAATTAAAGATTTGGTGAAAAATTAAACACGTTTCTCTGCTTTGTGTCTCTAAGGTCTCAGTGTTGCTGCACTCTGAGTTACTTCTGCTCTGATGTTCCTCTTCGGATATTTTAAAATGATGAAACTTCTTCCTCTGTTTTTCAGAACAGATGACTTGGAGAAAAGTTACAGTTGTCCAAAGCAACAGTCAAAACTCTATGCGGGGTAAGTTTTATTATTTTTTTATTGACATATACATTTCTATGTTTCTATTTTTGAGTGACAGTATTCAGAGTATAGATTCTGTGCTTCAAATAATCAGCTACTTAACTACAAATGAACAGGAAGTAACAGCTGAAATTGTAAGAAAAGTCAAAGTTAAATCTGTTCAACAACTTGAAATTAGTCTTTGACAAACTGTGAGGAACTGAAAGAATGAAGGACTGAGAGCAGAAAAACTGATATAAATAAAATAATAATGTACTCACTGAGGAAGAGGAGGCAGATCAGAGTGAGACAGACCTTCATCCTGAGCTGCTGATGGTTTCTAACTCTGCTTCTCTTCCTGCTTCACTGATAAATTAGGAACTCCTTGTAGGATGCAGTTCCTCCTCTGAACACCAGAGGGCACTACTACTTTTACTGCAGAGTCAAAGTTTCTGTAGATTATTGCTGATCAGACTGTAACCCGCAATTAGTCAAAGACTTTTATTTTTGCGGGCCCACTTCCTGTGTTGTCCCAAACTCTGCCAGCTTATTAAAGCCCGCCTCCAGCGCGCAGTTTAAATATTCTCAGCTGTTCCACTGTGATTGTGGCTTGTTGTTGGCGTCTTCTTCACAAACGCACCCAAATCAATGATTTGATTGCCTGGTGAGTTTATTTGATAGCACTATTGCTTTTATATGTGAAACTTTTGCTCATTGGAGCGTTGTTTTATTAGAATTATTGGCACGGCTTACCTGGACCGTCACCCGGATCCTGTCACAGCTGATTGTGGCTCAGTACGCCCCACTCTCTCTGAGAAGGTTCTGACACGTTTACATGGATTTTGAGGCAGTGAAGTTAAAATGAAATTGATCAGAATGTAGCCACACTTAAGTTTGATATTGCGCAATATATTTATTTAATAATTTTTTCCCTTTCTCTCACTCTGCTTGAGTATTTGATTAATTAATTTTCTTGATACTTTCTGTTTTACTTTATTTGAATTATGCTTAAGTTAACCTGATTATTGAAATGTTTATGTATAATTATGCATTTGCATTGAGCGTACATAAATTAAATGCTTAAATTTAATTATTTCCTTTGTACTATGTTTGTACATTGTTTTTGGTAAAAACGCTTAATGGGTTTTCTGACCTTTTAGGTCGGGGTTTTTTTTTTTTTTCCTGATGGATCAGATCCTCATCTGGATCCGAAGATGGCGAGCTAGAAACAAAAAGGACTATGGACTTTATGATTTTGGATATTAATTTATTCTGAGTCAGTTATCTTGAGTCTCATTGTACTGTTGTAATTGTCTGTTTTTATACAAATCACTTAATATATGCACCAAAAACAAAAACACAGTTTCCTGCTTTTTCATTCACACCTCAGACTTCTTAAAAGGCCTCTCTTCTGATGCTGCTTTTGTAGCCGCAGTTAATTGCTTAGCACATAAATGTTACAAGACCAAACAGTTTTAATTAATAGAGTTTCTGATTATTTTGATCAATTTAAAGAATGTTTTATAACATGGTTATTATATTTAGTTATATGTCTTAGAAATGTTAAATCTATATTTGTTTTCTAATCCTTTCTATGTTTGTAGGTGTCATCCAAATCTAAATTATTCCAACTTGGATTTTATACTTTTATCTTATTTAAGGTCCTATCCTCATATTTTTAATGCTAACGTAGAAAACTGAATTTCTTAAAACACAAAATATTTCTAGAAGTTTTTTTTTTCTTGTTTTTTTTAAGTCTTTACAACACGATAATTAGATAATCTTTCAAATATCTTCTATAACATTGAATGAAGAAACATTTTTTTAGCGACGTGGCAAAACTCTTGTTGTTTGGCCAAAGTGTGACAATGATGGAATCTGATTGGCTTTTGATATAAAACCTTTAACGCCCGATTATAGAGACTTGCTAACGGTTTGAGTTTGACTAGTCTGAGACCAGACAGGAGCTCCGCAGGAAAAATGTGACGGGATCATTGAGTTCAGAAACATCTCTGCACAGTGAAGTGTTAAACAATTTCTAATAATTTTACAACCGTTTACATTTTATGTTTGTTTGTTCAGGAATAAACTGAAAACATTTCCTCAGCAGATGATTTTTGTCTGTCCTCTGGATTGATCTGGAAGAAGAAAAGCAAGAAGAGGTAGAAACTCATGGGTTTTATAAATATTCAGACTCACCCACAGCAAGATCTGAAACGGATTCTGATCAGAGAGATGAAACGTCTGATTTACAGATAGAAGATTTTCCAAGAACGAGAAGCAAAGTCCTAGAAAACTTGTTTAATATCAAGCTGATCTGAGCAGAACCAACCACAGATGATTGATGCTCAGAGCATGTTGGGGAGATTTTGACCTGATGAAATATTCTCCAGAAATGAGACAACAGAAACATCAACAAACTAGTAATTTTCCATTTCTATAAATCTTTCATTAATTTCAGCCAGAAGCTCATTTTTAACTCTTAGCTTTGGTATAAGTATAGTTTTTTTTTATATATGTAAAATGAGGACAACACAGCCACTTCAGTGTTTTCTCACCTTTGCTTTTCATGGTTCTCCTCTTCCAACAGAAAATCACCAAAGGTGCTGATAAACAGATGAGCTTGGCGACCAGAGACAGAATCACATAAAGCTGCAAACCTGCAGTGGAGAAACAAGAGAACAGCCTGGTTTTACCAGGACAAAGTGGAAAATGTTTGCATCCCTGCACATCCTTCTGACTGAGACAAAAGAAGCTGAATCCTCTGTTTTGCAGTGTAATTTGTGATTCTACAATATGTTAAATATTTGATTTTCTGCACATAGAGCTCAACATGAATGTGACCAGCCATCTCTGCATGTGAGAAAAGGAGGAAATAAAAATAAGCGTCATTCTTTCGATGTTCACACATGACCCGGCTCTTTTACCCATAATGCTTTGCAACATTAATTTATCTTAGCTAATTTTTGAAGTTGTATTGAAAAAAAAAAAGGTCACAATAAAGCTGCTACATGTTGAAATTTACAGGAATATTTAACTTTAAAAACAGTTATTGTATGTTCGTAGTTACACAAATGATAAAGGGATAATCCAGTTATAGTTATAAGGCCTTTTTTTTTGTTTTATTACATTTGTGTCTGTAATGTTGGCATGATTTTTCTTTAACAGTAAAGACCTTCACTTATAGAGTTAAAACGATTAATCAAATTAATTGAGATTAATCGATTATTTGAATTATTGTCAAATAATTTAGTAATCAAATAATTGGCAACTGGAGTATACATCCTCTAAAAATGGCCATTCGTTGAAAAGACAACAGAGCATTACTTTTACCTAAACTGTACCAAAATGTAAACATTTTGCATTTAAGATTAAAACCTTCTTTTTTTGTAAATATGTTTTACCCAGAATGCCACAAATGACAGTTTTAGCTTCATCTGGTTCAATTTGTCAATAAAAATCTCATGTTTAACACCTTTTGGTATCTAGTTATTAATCAAAAAAAATTTTGAGACATTTTTTATCTGATTAATCAATTAATTGTTAGAATAATTGTTAGTTGCAGCCCTACAGATAGAGATGGACTTCAGTCCAGATCGTTACCTGAACAGATGGTTTACCTGACTCTGATTCTTCAGATAGTTTGCTGGTTTCTGATGGAAACGGTGAAGAACTTGTTTTGGGGCCAGTTGGGAAAAAGTTTAAACAATTATAACTGATTTAACTATAAATATCTTCCTGATGTTAATGTGTGTCTGTATGATGCACAAACACAGCATTGCTTAGAACACAAATATAGATTGTAAATTTCTGCAACCTATTCTTAAAGACAGCAAACAACATTGTTATAAAAAATTATTTAAGGAGACCTTAAAGAAAGAAGAAAAAAAGAACGCTATTAATTAAAAAAAAAAAAGTTAATAGCATTAATACCAGTGTACCAGTAAAGGAGATTTTGGAAAAATACCTTGTAAAATTGGTTAGATTAATATAAGGTTATACCAATTACTGAACACAAGGAACTCACTGCTGATTGTGTGTAGAAAGATTTGAACGTTCAAAAGTCTTTCAAACAGGCGTCTCAGTCTCAGAGGAGGAGAGTAAAAAGGGAGTGTTATGACTTGCTCTCACTCTTTATATATTCATCAGGACAGCAGTAACACTTCAATTTGGAAACCAGGTCCAGCTGTAAAACTCTGGATTACACAGAATTCTTGAGGTACATTTATATAATTTTTTAACAACTTTTGTTCCTGTGAAGTGTGATCAGTGTAGGGTGATGACTAGTGATGTCCTTTGTTTTCCTTACATTTAATAAAAGAAAAGCTTTACTACACCAGTCAACAAATTCATCAACCAGATGGCCATGGGTATGTTCATCATGTAGAAGGCTAATAACTATCACTGAGTCATCTGCAGATTTTAATATTAACCTATTATCATGACGTCTGCGACAGTCATCCGTGTACAAAATGTATAGAATAGGGGAAAGGACCCGGTAGACAGGGAGATCTCTCTAGACATGCATCCTTTCCCTCTGACTTTCTGTGTTCTGGATGTTAAAAAATAAAGAATCCAGTGCACCACATTAAAATCCAGAAGAAAGTTATTAAGAAGTTTATCAATCAAAATATGAGGCTGTATTGTGTTAAAAGCCCATGAAAAGTCTACAAATAACAACTTAGCATGATTTTTGTTACCTTCAAGATGTTTACATATAGTAATAAACATTTACACATTTCACCTCCAATGTCTACCGGACTCTCAGTTGCCATGTCAACTGTTTGGGATTCCCCACCGCGCTTTCTGATTGGCTACCTGTCACATTCCCAGTCAAGGTAAACCACCTGAGTGAAGTTGGCCCCCCACCTTCTTCAAATCACACAAAATTGGTGTCAAACGTTTGTGCAGTAACATTTTTGTTGTGCTGCTGTCATTCTGAAGATATTAAGGAAAACGTCAATGAACATGAGTTCTTTTATAAATAGTTTATGCACTGATTTGAAGTTGTGAAACTAAATATTGATGATGACTGTCGATCATGAAATTGAGATGGAAACAGCAGACCAGATAGTTAGCACGTGTTTTGCTCTTGTCCTACTTTTTGTATTTCAATAGTATAGTTTGTCTAATAGCGCCCTCTGGTGATCAGAAACTAAAACACAGGTCACAGAGTGTGTTTTGGGAGGTGTTGCACCAGTTCATTCTAAATAAGACCAAGTGAATTCCATCAACGTTAAAGTTAAATTATTTATGTTCATACATTAGCACATAACAATTCCAAAAAATTAAATTCACAGGCTGGTTGACCTTTTGACTTTTAATATTTCATTAGTATCTTCAAAGCCAAAGCAGCACAAACAATAATTTTGCTGCAAAAACCAGCACAAACATAGTCGAGTTAATTGACACCAATTTTGACACTCAGTTTGCAGGACAGTAATGATTTCATTTACGAAAATGTCACAAAATATAGGATATAAAGCAACAACTTAATATGAAAAATGTAATTTTTTGAGCAGAATTTTTGGTCATTAATAAAAAATCACTTGAAACATTTAATCACAGTATGTTTATTAATAATTCATCTTGTTGCTTAATAGGTCCTTCCATGTAGAAAATATGGATGAATTAATTTTTTTATTTTTTATTTTTTTAATTTCAAACATAAAGTAAACTTTGCACAGAAATTAATGAGATTATTGAAAAACAAGATCTCAAAAACATGGACAGGAAAAATTATGCATCAATTAAAACTGAAGTTTAGTTAAATAACAGGATGAATTTTCAGAAGTAGCTGCAAGTTAAATGATGAACAGTGATTTAGTGCTTTGAGCAGCAACTTCTTGTTAAAGCTAAATAAAATCCTTCTACAAACCTGGAGTAAATTATGCAAAATATGTTAATTTAAGATAAACTTTAAAATAAACAATCACATTTATTTTTATGTTTCAAATAACATAAAATTAAATGTTTTGTTGTTTATTTAATTTTGTTTTTGTTTTTCTTTTAGTGGCTGAATGTTAACGCTCAAAAACATATTCCTGGATTTCTAAACAGAATTAAGGGTCATGTTGCTTAAACAAATAAAATTATATATTTTTAAATACTGTCAAGGTTAATGTAAAGTAATAGTGGAGTAAAGAGGAACTGAATCCTCTTTACTGCGGCCGCCATGTTTTCCGTCTGTCCGAGGTTCAGCATAGATGACGCCGTCTCCATGGTTACCACAGGGGGCGCTGCTGAGCAAGCAGGTGGTACGTTTGGAAAAATGCACCTGGGAGTAATTGAGGCTGTCACTTTCAGCCTGGAGGATGACAGGAACAGAAAATACGCATTAAAGATTTTTATTTGTTTATTTATAATTATATTGTGAAATTATTATTTGTGAAATTATTTAAAAGAGCTCAATTAGTCACGGTTTTTATTGCCTCTGCTCACGGACTGTCCTAATACTTTCAGCTACTCAGAAAATTTTCAAATATTTCATCAGGAAATCATAAATTACATTAATCTGACAAAAAGCCTTAAAGGGCGCCTCCTGCTGTTCCAAAACCACAACTACAAGAAGATCCAACTGTCATAAAATGAGTCTGAATAAAGAGATGAAATCCTAAAACTGACAATGTGGTGCACAGAAGAAGGTGAATGATAAATTAAACGATATAAATGCACAACAAGTATAAATAAAAGTTTCTTTTTATGCTACTTTCATGAAAAAAGAATTTTTAAATGAAATCTGAATAAACAGACATCATGTTTGACTTTAAACATTTATATTTATAATTGTATTTTCATTGAAAAAATTACTTTCACAAATGTAGCCAAGTGAAATACTTGAATTTCAGATTTTCCTTACTGTGTTTTGGGTTTCAGTTTCCCTCTTCACTCTGTTGGGCTGCAGAAAAAAGTTTTTTAGTTTCAGATTATTTCACAAACAGTGAAAAAAGCCCAAACAGATTCTTTACTCAGACTCACCTTTGTGACGGTAGCATACTCTGTTCCTACTGACGGCTCTGCAGAACCTACTGCACACAAAACAAGAATTTGATACTATGAGACATTTTTCTGCCATTTCTGTTGCTGCATTTTGTCGTTTATTGTTATTTTATGTAAAACTGATGCAGAGATTCATTTTTCAGCAGGACACTGAGCCCAGAGCTACACTGGATAGGTTTAACTCCAAATACATTCACATCTAGTCTCGTTTAACAATTTTAGCCAAATCTTTTGTGTTTTTTTTCTCTCTCTAAAAAGTAAGAAGTCCAAACTACAAATAGAAATCAGGTCTGCAGAGAGAATCACAGGACTGATTTCCCCTCCACCCAGGACTTTTACATGTGTGGATTTAGTAAAAGAGAAGCTAACATCTCTGCAGACCCCTCACATCCTGGACACAGCTTCATTTTGTAAAAATGCGAACACTTAACAGCTTGTGTGCATATTGCACTAATCCAACATCATCTTCCTCTCTTGTAAACCATTCTATATCTACATATTTACAAAAGACATGTATTTTTATTTCCTCTTTTTATGTTTATGTTTAAATGTGGAACCGGGTAGCGTTCACCAAATATTTTCTGTCTTGATGGCTATCCATCATTTTTCAATGTCAAAATGTCACTGTATGTTTTTATGCCTTCTTATTGTTGTGAAGCATTTTCAGCTGCCTTGTTGCTGAAATGTGCTGCACAAATAAACTTGATTGATTTTGACAGATTACACACCTGAGCTTGGTGCAGATGTGCCGACATTTTCAACTTTAAGCACAGAAAACATTGTGGATGTATCTAAAAATCAATTAATTTTTACCATCATCTTTGTGTGATCAGGTAGCTGTTGGCGACTTCTGATCACTTTGATAAATATTTCCCGATTTCAAAACTTGTTACTCACCTTTATGCTGTTGGGATCTTCTGTATTTGAAGAAAACCAGAAGAGCTGCAGCCAAAACGATGATGGTGATGGTTAGAACCACACCGACAGAAAGCAGAATCCCTGCAGGGACATTTACAGTTTAACAGTCTCATCGTCTCTGCAAAGCTGCAGACATGAACAGGTTTCGTACCTGAAGGTGGCGCTGATGTGTTGGTGGTTTCAGAGGAGAAACGAGGCGAAGAAGAATAGAAGGTCAGAGTCCCTGTTAATGTTATTGTTGTTGGGGAAGCTAATTGGAGATAAATAATTAGAGTTTTGTTTTATTAATAAGCAAAACATTGATATTTTTATTACTGTTGCTGCACAATGGAAAATATATGCAGTTTCTCTTTTTTCATATTAATTTTATCTTAAAAGTGTCGTCGTGAACATGACAGCAAAGATAACATTTCTACACCATATAAAATGTCAAAAGGTCAACAAAACACACAATAGACCAATTACATTTTCAGCAGTGCAACCAAATAAATCCTAAATATGACCTATTGCACTGAAAAAATCAAAATGTCTCAGATTTTGATGACCAATCTCATGCGAGACAACATTTAGAAAAGAGATAAAAACACGCCTTTTCTGCCTGCAGTGCAATGATAAACCAGTAGATGGCAGACTACAAGTCTCAAACTGTATACAATAGGATTTTGGGTAAGTATTGATCATGGTATAAAAAATAGAGACACAGAAACTTATGTATCATTTATGATATTTCCTCCTTAACTTTGTCATAAATTTTCTTTATATATATATTTTTTGGTAATTTTTTATTGTTGTATTTGTAAATGACTTGAACTGTCTGTAGATTCACTGTGTGAAATCATTTTAATAATTTAAATTCTACAAACAGTGAGTTAGTGTTTTCTAAATATCCTCTCTTATGAATTTTTCTTACTGGTATTTTTTGTAGTATTGTTAACATACTGGACTAGTTTTGTAATTTTTGTCCTTGATCTCTGCACAATAACTTAAACAAGGTACATTTCTTTACCATTTAATTTTTGGTGCATCTTTTGTTTTTTCTTAATATTTGGTGCAAATTGCAGTGAAAAAAACTCACCAGAGATGACAAATATTTCAAAATCATCGTGTTGAGTCCAGATTCTGCCCAAAGTGCATCTGTACCATCCAGAGTCAGACGTTTTCAGCTCCGTAATGCTCACATAAACAATATGAGATGCAAAACCTGTTCTGTTAAACTCAATGATGTATCGGCCGCTCTGGGCTCTGTCATCAGTCGTCTCAACAAGAATGTTTTCTCTGCTGCAGTCTGTCTTACAGAAGGACATTGTTCTCCCAGTGAAGGTAAATGAACACGAAACTGTGATGTTTTTTCCTTCCATCTCTGTGTAGGTTCTTCCTTGAACAAAACCAAGTTCTCCATTATGCAGTTCTGCTGCAAAGACAAACAGCAAAGCGTCACTGAAAGTATTTTACAAACCAGACCGAAGGTGTGCAGATTCACTTCTCTTCACTTAAAAACATGACTGGATTCACTTGAGGAAAACTTTTCATTCACAAAGAGACGAATGCAAACGGGTTAAACTAACCTGCACCAACGCAGCAGGAAAAATAAATAAAAACATCAAGAAGGGAAACAGTTTACTTGGTTCCAATAAAAGCATGAGAATAGTTTAGATGCATTCAAAGTATATTTATATTAAAAAGCCTTTTCATTCTCAGAAAACTTTTTGTCTTTGACTGCTTATGTGCGATGTTTGCTTAAAAAGAAGAATGTATCTATGTGTCATGCTCTTTAAAAATATCAAAATAAAAATGTTTCTTCATCATCTCAACGTTCAAATAACCATAAATTTACAAATCTGCAGGTTAACTAACTGAACCAATGTCTTTTTTTCCTAACAGGTCAGAATCTTAAAAAGTGGGCTGCAAATTCAGAAAAATTTTACTTCCAACTTAACACCAATTTTAGGGTGAAAAACAGAAACATATCAGACACACAACAAGGCTGATAAAGAATTTAGATAATCCAGATGCAGATACTGATCAATAATCAGGAAAATTTATGTAAATAATCAACAGGAGATTAAATAAAGAAAACTCACTGAGGAAGAAGAGGCAGATCAACGTGACCTTCATCCTGAGCTGCTGCTGGTTTCTAACTTTGTTTTTCTTCCTCCTTCACTTGAAAACCAGAAATGTCTCGTCTCCTTCCTCTGAACTCAGTTTACTTTCCTCTCGTTTTTATTCACCAGGGTTCAAATCCAACCACAGAAACTGTTCGGTTTGTGTTTCTCATTAACAAAAACAACATAATAAATCACCAAATGATTTATTTCATCAGGCCTGAAAATCAATGATATCTAAAAGGTCAGTTTTGTGAACAAACATCAGAAACTTTAACTAGACCAGCAAGTCAAACTCTGGGTCTCCAAATCTCTGGCATAAATGTAACATAGATTAAATAATTCTGACTGAACCAACCTAAATTTAAAAACAGATGAAGAATTGGTTCATAACACATGTGGTTTACCAACTAGTTTTATTTTTTATCCCTTTTTTAAATAACTGTGTTTTAGTTTTCTTTGTTTTTGTTTGTCTTGATTGTATTTGTTGACAAAAATGTATGTATTAACTCATTTTAATGTTGCTTGTATAACTTTAGTTTGTTTTTAGCTACAAATCACTAATTATTCAGGGACAACAGATGAAAAATAACCTTTTGGATAATTTTGGTACTTTTACAAAATATTACTGTACCTTGTTCTTATATTTAATGAATTAAATTAAATTTAGAGCTCTTCAAAAAAGTAAGAGACCATTTAAAATAATCAAATCCTCTGATTTCACTCTTCATAAGTTTCATGAGTAAAATGAACATTGCTGTCAACATGCAAGCAAATATTTTGTATTTATTTGCAGAAAATGTGAAAAATGGTCAAACTAACAAAAATGATGCAAAGAAAACAAGTTCATATTCATTTAGAAACAACAATACTAATGTTTTAACTCAGAAATCAACATTTGGTGGAATAACCAGGAGGTTTTCAATGGGGTTCACTGCAGTGGGATCTTCATTTTTCCACAGCTGAATATGTGAGTCGAATTAAGGCTTTTTTTAATCCTGCTCATTTAGTGCATGACTCAACATTTTACTATAGAAAGAAACAGAATAAATAGTTTATTCTAAGCATAATAATCTCTCATCTCTATTTCTGTGCGCAGAAGTGAGAACTGTTACAGCAACTGAAACCATTTTCACTCATTTTGCTTTGCACTTTTAAATAAGGCTAAAAATGTTTCCAGAAGTTGTTTAACAAATTTACACATTCTCCCCATGCATGCAGGTTTCTCTGGGTACTCCGGTTTTCCTCCCACAGTTCAAGAACATGACTGAAAGGATTATTAGTCTTGCTAAATTGCTCTTCATCAATCCTGCAGCAAAACCCCAACATGTCAAGTTGCATCAGTTCCTTGAATAAATGTCTGCCACATACGGAAGAAACGACACCTAGAAGAAAATGTTCAACTTTAGCAGGAGGAAGTTTGTTTTTAACAGAAAGAAAAGGTGTAGAAGAGAAGTGAGCAGTTTGGGTTTAGTTTGTTTAGTTTCATGTTGACTTTAAACTGTTGCTCTGCATTAACAGACAAACCAGCACACAGCCACAACCTGAGCTGGTTAAAACCACACTATTAGATTTAATCCAGTGCTAGCAAATAAGATTTTGAAAAACCGACTGGTGTAAAATCAATACACCATTATGTGTTGTAATCATAATAACAACACATTTAAAATAGAAATATGTAAAGTATGTTAACAGATATGAGCAACATGGCAAAAACACAAAATATTACAAAGTACTTTGGTTTAGTTTCTGGTACAAATATCTTAGTACATTTGAAATAAGACAAAACTAACTTACAAGTAACATTTCAATAAGATATAAGAGCTTGTTTTAAGTCAATAAATCCTTAATCTTAATGAAGAATTAGGATTTTATTTTGAAATAAAATACAGTAGAAAAAAGAACTATTTTATATCATATTGTTGACTAGATGTTGGAGCAGTTGAGTATTTGTTAAGGAAATTCTTTTTTATTATTATTGATTGTGAATAAGATTTAAATCCCTTAAATTATTAGCATGACTGTTTCTCTTCTAACCCAAAAAAACACAATGTGGTCAAATTTTTAACCGCTAAAGTTATCCAAAAGTATTTATATAGGAAAAATTGATGCTTGAAGAGTTTCAAGTGCAGCAACAAAAACAGACAATTTAAAATTAGTCCAAATTTTGCTTTGTTTGTGTTTTTATCATTTTTGAGTAGCAACTAAAATTGCAAACATTAGCAGAAAATCCCGTTGCACATTAAACATCATCTGGATGAGTCAGAAAATAAAAAAAGAAGAAGAAGTGACGGAGAAGTTTGCATTAACGTCATCCGCTAATGAGACTCGACACCCAGCGTCTGCATGAATGTGACAGATGAAGAGAGGAGAACAAAAACCCAAACTAATCAGTTTTTTAGGATTCAATTCATAATGGAGACACAACAAACTCTGCTCTTCTGCTTTCTAGCAGGTGGGAAATAATTTAATTATTGTTTACCTGTTTATTTTATTGTCTCTGCAGCACATGACAAATTCACAACCATGTAAATTATTTCTGCGGTTCAGTCAGTTGAATTTATCTGTATTTTGTCTGTAAGTATAATAAATAAATGGTTTTGGGCTGCATTTTTAATAAGTAAATAAATGTCTGACTAAACTGACACTGAGATTTTATAAGCAAAAAAACTAAGCGATTCTTATAAAAATTTGAGTTTATTAAGGCTAAATGTAACTGGTTAATATAGAACAATTCCCAATATAAAAATAATCCGCTTTTATACTCATGTTTTTTCATAAACAGTATTTAGAGTTTATTTCTTATCATTCAGCTGGTTTTGGTCTTTTTCAATATTTTTTTCTGTTGTGGATTATTTTGCTCTCTTTTATCAAGAAATGTTTGGATTGATTAGAGATTCTTCTTCTCTCTTCTTTTTTTTCAACAATTTTTTTCAACATATAGAATTTAAATATACAGGATCAATGTCTAAAAGCTTGCTGTTGCCTGTATTTGGGTTTTTGACAGTTTTAAAACATAGTTTCATGCCTAAGTCACTAACAGTTGAACTCAAAGTTCCTATAAAACGTTATTGATGAAATCGTACATTTTTTCCTCCATCTTTCTCTTTTTCTCCTCATGTTTTCGTCCTGCTTCCTCCTTGATACCACATACTACACATCCCTACTTATTATTTAACGAGCGTGTTTTGCAGCTTCTATTTATTTGTATTTTCAATCCAGGTCAATTCTACAACGGAAAAAATTTAGATTACAAGAATAAAGTTGGAATAATATGAGAAAATATTCAGGAGAATGAAATAGTAGCTTTATCTGAACTCCAACACAAAAACTGACAAAAAAAATTAAATGAGGAATCATTTAGTGTCAGTTTTACAGCTAATGAAATCCTTTATTTTTTTAACACATTAGCATCAAATTATTACTAATAACAAGACTTTGAAAAGTCTGTTTCAAAGAGAGAAACGTGGACTGAGGTAAAAATCATATTTTTGTCTCATCATTTTAAGATGTTCCTCTGTAAAATAATATTATGACTGTTTCTTGAAATATTCTGACTTTATTTGTATTATTCCAACTTTAATTAAATGTTTTTAAGCTATATTGCCTGGCCGTACTTCCACTCAAAGTTTCAAACTTGGTCGCTTTCCTGAAAATTTTACCTAATAAGGTCAAAGCCAAACTTTACGCCTTTTTCCACATGAATTCAAAACATATTGGAAGCCTGCAGATCTCATAACATCCATTAAACGCACATCTAGGTGCAGTTATCTACTCAGAGGAATGCATAAAACACTGGCTCTTTTAAATCTTTGTTTTCCAGGAGCATCTTTTCTCAGTCACACAGCAGCAGGATTTCCCATTTACACAACAACCGAAGGACAAAACGTCTCCTTTGAGTTTCCCTTCACTCTGGTTGGAGGCGGCAGAAGATTTCTATGCAGAGAGGAATGTAAACACGACAACGTCATCATCGAGACAAAGTCAGCGGACGCTCAGAATGGGAGTTTCCACCTCACATATTGTAATGGAAATCTGCAGATTACCATCAAAGACCTGAAAACGTCCGATTCTGGACGGTACAGGTGCGGAGTAGCCGGGTCATCGCTGTCTGAGTTATATGAGGAAATATTCGAAATCAGAGTTATTGAAGGTGAGTTTCTCTCTAAACTTAAACAATGTTGGTTCAAAGCTGAACAGTCACACTGAAGACTTAACATTTTGCTGTAGATTTAACACATTTCAGTGTAGAAAACATTTTAATGGGATTGTAGTGGAAAGTAAAAATGCACTGATCCGATATTAACATCTGTCCCGATATTGAAGAAATTCTAGATTGGGTAACAATGTGCCCAAACCACAAGGGCAGATCTATTCAGTCTAACTCCATGTTTTGCACTCCGAAAGACATCATTTTTTAAATTTATTTTACATTATAGTTAGAATTCGTCATACATTGTTCACAAGCCTGAACCGGAAGTGAGTTGGACCACCATGTTGGTAGGCAAGCACAGCGCTTATAAGTTTGTTTATAAGTGAGATAGGAAGGAGGCGAGAGCTTATCCAATGCTTGTGGCTTGTTTATTGTTGTCATAGCAACTCCATAGCAACTGTCCTAACAGTTAGCTATGGACACCTACCAAGATGGCTGTCAGATACAAAGTTCCCAGAAGTTTTAACAGACGGTTTGTTTCAGTTTATTTTTTACCTGTTTGTTTTTGTCAGTTTCTTTATTATTTATTTCACATTGGCTGTTTTACTCCTGACTGGACTGAATAAACAAATGAAAGTTGTGTTTCTACATGGTTAACCAGGCTTGTGAAGCTGTTGGGTGTATTTTAGTGAGCTGTACTTTGTTATCAAACAATTTTTTAATTAACAAAAGAAAAAAAATAATTCTAAGTCAATTTCAGTGTTTTTCTGCTAAACCTCACATATCTGCCTCGTTAGTGGCACGATGTCGTCATGGCAGCAATGAGTCACTTCAGCTTTTACACAATCTGAGCCAAAGTAAGAGCAGCTTGCTGACTCAGCAGCTGCTCCCAAAGTGACTAACATGTATTTGATGACATTGTGTGACAATTTCATCATCTTTATGAAGAAACAGACTCCGATGAGACACTGCAGACAGTGAATGTGGATATTTTCTCTAGAAGAAACGACTCCATGTTGGAATCCATTGTGAAAATGTTATTTAACATAAATGTCTCAGACTGAATTTAAACGGTAGCTCAAACAGAAAATACAGTTTGATCAAGACAGATCAGATCAGATCGTCTTTCCATGAGATCTCATCAGAAGTTGATCCCTCGTGTGTTAGGAGTTTAGTTTCCCTGTGAGTTTAAGAGTGACTAAAAAGAAATGCCACATTCACACAAATTGGATAAATCCACTTCATGGAAACACGTCTATTTAAAAGAAAGTTCATGTTTTTTGATATAAAAGTGTTCTTTTGAGAGGATGAGATTTTTGGGGGGGCTTTTGGCCTTATCTAAATTAGTTTATTTCACAAAACTCTAATTCAAACACATTTTTTGCATCACGAGACACAACAACAGGATGTCATGACTGGCAGCAAATATGAAGAAAACATGAGGAAGGATGATGGTAAGAAATGATTTTAATGACTTATTGTGTGATTTTAATTGTGTTTCTTACTTAATGGAAACACCCCAAGTGCAAGATTGTGTCTTTTCCACATCAGAGGCATATTGGCAAAGTTTTGTGCACATTTGTAATAAAAGATGTGAGACATGCCTCTTCATTCTGCACCAGAAGGAGGCAGATGTGGTAAAGCTGGACGTAAACAATATAATTATAATTATAAACTTTTGGAAGAAGTTTGTGTCTCTGAAGTGCATCACGTCACAAACCTATCCACATCCAAACACACTTTGCTAGAAGCTGCAACCAAAAGCTGCATTTTCATTACAAATGTCTGCATATCTTTGTTGATATTCTGCTAAAAAACTTTTTTTCCAATTGCAGTGTTTCCATTAGATAATAAATTAAATTAAAATCACATCATAGAAAACTTTTGGATCTTCAATTTGAAAGAACAGCCAATTCAATCCCTGATTGGTCAAAGCATTTACAATAAGCAGACTATGTTTACTGCACAGATGATGTATTAACCATGACTGATTTATAAAAAATTAAGCGAAATGGACATTGAGAACTTAATACAAACAACAGAGAACCCGTTTGGGAATCTGGACTCTTCAGAACTCACTCCACAAAATCCAGTGAGCAGCGGTCTTCAGTTTCAGCGAGTTTCCAGCACGACTTTGACAGATTTACACAGTGAGTTCCTCAGTCTGTCTGAATCAAGTGCATTATTGTTCTGTTCATTCTCAATCTCTGCTCAAATCCAGATTAAAGTTTTATTCTGTGAAATTTAAAACTGAAAGATCGTAAATTACCACTGAATCGGATCCATTTGTGTTCTCCATTACGGGTATTTGAAATGGAATAGAAAAGAAGAAAATGTCATCACTCATGAAAAGGAAATCTACTAAGTGCAGAAACAAAATCCAGATGCAGGAATATCACTTTATTCAGGAATAAACTGATAGAGACAATAGAATAAACAAAACACTGAAAAAAGTGAACAGGTGACCTAACTTAAATATATTGTGTTGATTGGTCACATGTAATCAAATTAAGTTTATCCAAGTTTAAACAAATGTAAATAAATAAGTTTGACAAACTTCACTCAACTACTTGTGACCTATTAATTTATTTAACTTGAATCACCAGTTTTTTAAGTGAATGGATTTGATAAAAGCACTAATGAAACCCGAACACCCACTAATCCTCATTGATTATGTTGTGTTTTTACCAGAAACTGCAGGAAGTCCTTCAACCACCTCAGCAACATACAAACCAATCCGCCTGTCAGGTGATTTACCTTCACATCACACACTGTTGTTTTGGTTATTTACAAAAACCCAACCTGGTTTTACTTTAAATGAACCCAGTGCAATTTGTAGAGCTTAAAATGGACTGAAATGCATTTATTTCCTCGCTCTTTGTGTTTCACAGTTGATTATATTCAGTTTAAAATCTGGTTTTGAATGTATAATTGTCGTTTGCTTCAAGCTCTTCCTCTGATTATCGGTGGAGTTGCCACGGCGACTGGCGTCTCAATAGCCGCTTTTACAATTCTGCTTTACAAATGGAGGACGAGAGCCAACGGTAAACCGAGACTTATTTCATGTGCATATTTCAGTGTGGCCAACAAACAAAAGAGTTTTACAAATCACATTTACGGGAAGCAGTTGTTCACATTTTTATTTCTTCTTTTCACCTTTTCTTTCCCTCAGTTGCAGACACGAGAACGTCAGACACAGAGGTAACATGAAGGTTGCAGACTCTGGTTAAGTTTAACTTTTACCAGAATTAGTCAAAAACAGAGTTTCTGACTTGTTGCAGAAACCTCTGCTGTATCTTTAGGCTTAAAGTGACAAAAAAAAAAACAAAACAACCAGACAGTAAAAAAATAAAGATACTAAATCAATCTTCAGTGTTGCATTAGACGACTTTTGTTTTCTTTTATTTCAGGTGTCATATGAAAACTGGGCACCAGGATCCAGACCTGAAGGCTCCCACTACCAAAACCTAGATCCAGCCACTATGGATCAGGAACCAACTTATTCAACTCTCATTTAGGACGCCCAGTTTTTACCACATTCTCCTTATCTGTGTTTTAAAGCGGCAGTATTTTATAAAAATAAACTTTTTTGAGCTTTATATCATGTTGTCATGTTTTTCTCTCATCAAAAACATACCTGCATCGTTGCCTTGATTCTTTCATGGCTCTTTGTGAAATTCTTTAATCTCCATGACAACCAGCCGGAATGTAGGCGGAGTTTCAGAAAGAGCAGGAGTTTCTTAAAGAGACAGAGGCCCAATTTCAAGGCATTATATTAAAAAGTCACATTTCCTTTCATATTTGAAATATTTTTATAACAACTGAAGGTAACATAGTTACATTGGAAAAAAAATTAGACCCAACAACTTAAAAAATGAGTTAATTTTATTACAAGTAATCAAATTAAGTTTATTTATTTTGAAATGTACTAAGTTGTCATGTTAAACAAGCCAAACTTAATTTGGTTACATGTAGCAAATACACTTTAAAGTTGGAGCTAAATTCTTTTTTTTTTCCAGTGTATTTTTTTTAAAATGCCACAACATGCTTGGAAAATACATAATACTGCCCATTAAAGTTAATAATTTTTTAACATTTAATTTATGAGAAAATTTGATTTTTTGTGCTAACTTCTCTATGACATATATTTCATGCAATATTTCTCACGTTTGTTGTCTCTTCCTTCAACAGATGTTGTTCACTACGACTAACTACAGCTAATATATACAAATGTGTTATATTAAATCCTAACTTGTTCTAACTTGCTGTAATAATCGGTGTGGGAAGGTTTAGGGGAACTAAAACATTATGACCTCAAGCTCAAGTGAGACAATGGAACTGAACTTGGTCAGGAACTGAGAACATCTTGTGATTTTAATGCATAAACATTAAAAATTAAAGCTTTTTGAGGAGGCTTTCTGTAAAATCCTCACCATTCATGCACCTTAGTGTCAGCATGAATCATGACAGCAGAAAAATGGAGATGTTTCTGAATCAGTTTGTATCATCTTATCAGATCTTTTTTACTCAAACTTCTCCAGAAGAAGAAAGTGAATTAGTTGAACTTTAAATCCACTTTCAGATCTCCAGGTGGAGAAACTGATCCTCAGATTAGGGATGTGGTGAAAACAGGCACCAAATACAACAAGCAGAAACAATCCGGAAATATTTTTAAACAAGTCGAGAGTCTCTGATTGTTACTGTGTGGAAATAAAAACCTGCAGCTGTATCTGGAAGCATCTTCATCAGAAAACCAGGTGAGTATAAAGCAGATAAAACCACCACACTGCAAAAACTTACCTACTATCTTTAGACCAGTTCCTGGTGTAAATATCTTAGTACACTTGAAATAAAACAAAGTGAACTTACAATTAACTTCAGCAAAATATAAGAGCTTGTTTTAAGTCAATAATTCTCTAATAATTATGAAAAAGTTCTAATTCAACTGGTAAGTTATTTAAATTTTAACAAGACATTTTTCCTATATCTTGATGAAAAGTTTTGTCTTATTTTAGGTGTCAAAAGGTATTTTCACTAGAAACTAGACAAAATACTTTGTTAGATTTTGCAGTGATGGAAGAAGAGAGACATTCGACTGCATAGCTGCTCCTTCCTGATTGGTCAGAAATTTATGGATTGGATGTGACTAACTGGTTAAAATATTCTTTCTGCAGACTAAAGACATTTTGAAGAAAAATGCGACAAGCTTTCATCTTCTGCCTCCTCTCAGGTAAGGAAAGATGCCTAAAACATTTAGGATTTTGCATTTCTATAATTCCATATTTACTTGGTCTTTATTTTCCTCAATAACAACAAATCCAAGAGTGTTTTGGTACTGCGCAGCAGTTTTCTGGGTGGATAATTATCCTACTTTGTAAGAACAGGAAAGTGGTAAAAGCAGAAACAAATGCATTCAGAAGCATTTGTTACACTGCAAAAGTGCTAAATGTTACCAATTATATTTGGTCCACTTTCTTATGAAATTTGGAAAAAGACAAAATATATGGGTTTGTTTAAGTAAATCATTTAGCAATATTGATTAAAATTAGTGGCAGATTATTAAATTTATAAAATGGGTCAAATGTCTTGTTATAAGCGAAATAATCTGAAAAAAATTATTGACTTAAAACAAGCTCTTAACCTGCAGTAAAGTTACTTGTAAGTTAGTTTTTTTCAAGGTATTTATAGTTGAAACTATTTAAATCTTGGTATGGTTTTGTGTTTTTTGCAGTGTGCACAGCAGATATGCAGCTTGTTCTAACATTAAATGTTCACTGATGTTTTTCTGCAGCTCTCTGCGGTGCGAAAACACTGATCCAAACAGAAGGAGGAAGCATCACAGTGAAATGCTCTTTTACTTTTTCTGGAAAAGGGAAGTACGTCTGCAGGGATCCGTGTGAAAACGGAGACGTTCTCATTGAAACCGAAGCCACGGAGGCCCAAAAAGGACGGTACAGCATCAGATACAGAGAAGGAACTTTTCCAGCTTCTTCTACTGTTCTGTATGTGAACATCTCACAGCTGATCCAGTCCGACACCGGGCGTTACTGGTGCGGATTAAAAAGGCGTTTAATGATTGATTCACGCCAGGAGTTTAATGTAAATGTCACAAATGGTGGGTTTCATTTTTATTCAGGATTATTAACACCTCATTAGTTGATATCCAACTGAAAAAAAATAATGGCATAAAAATATATTCCAGTTGTACCATCATAAACATAAAGTTTACTTATCAATAAATAAACTTTACCTGGAATCAAATGGGACTAAATATTCCAGGAAAGTTTAGTTTTCAGCAGAAATGAAACCAAATGTCAAAATGTTGATGTTGAATGAATATCATTGGTAAAAAGCTTCCACAATAAATTGATTTTAGAGTTTTGTTACTGTCCTGGGTTTGTGAGGTACGTTGTAGCTCCACCAGCTCTTAAAATAAATTTCTGTTAAAAAAATTCAGGAAATCAGAAATTTCCTTTTTTTTCCCCCTAGAATATTTCTGAGAATCTAAAATTTTCAGATTTTTTTTTCCGTACCTGTTTGTACAGCAGTGTATTGTTTTTTTCTCCAGTAGTATTTTATTTAAAATAATTGAACAACCTTCTCTTTGCAGATTCATGGAAAATGACAAAAACATCTGAGTGGTTTTCTCAATATTCAGGGTTTTTAATTTTATAATATTTAATTAACAACAAGAATATTTAATGATTATCTTTCACCTGATGTTAGCTTTATTTGTTTCTTTTCTAAAGTTTTAAAGATCACCTGTCACTAAGTTTCTTATTTATGCCTCAGTATATTAGCCATAACTGAATGCTTTTGTCACAGATACATTTTTCTTCTATGCTTTCACTCACAGATATGAAGGAACTGGAACAGGCGACAGGCGTTTCTAAAGGTCATGACCTGCAGTACTGAATCTCTATGTATGGCAGAAACTTCAGCATTTAATACTTAAAGGGGACCTATTATGTAAAATTCACATTTTACACATTTTGTATTTCCATTTCGGCTTATACTATTTCTAAAATCACTTTAAAAAACATACCAAGATGTTTCTTGGTGGTAATGTAATGTTTTTTTGTGTCTGAAAAATGAGCCATTTCAAAATCCTCCAGAATGTAACCTTAGCCCAGCCCATTACCTAGCAACTGAGCCAAGCCAGCCTGTTACCTAGCAACACAAACAGAGCACCAGCAGGTTTGGTCAGCTGGTTTCACCGCTGTATGCATTGTACAATGGCTGATGTAAAAGACAGGTGTTTTGTTGTTGACTTGCCATCCAGATACTACCTGTTGTATTCGCATTGATTGTGCAGGAGGCTCCACTTCTGTTTTTCAAAGATATAGGTTTGTGTTGTGTCATTTTCACGTGCTGGTGTAAATGTTCAGTTGGGACCTGCAGCAGTTTATTTGGATTTAAAGTGACAGGACGCCCCAAAAACAGCTCAAAACAAGCAGAACTGAGCAGACTGAAATTTCATTTTCAAAGAATCATTTTATGCAAAAAAAAAAAAAAAAAAAACCCTGTAAATTTCACATCACATTAGACACTGCAATTCCTCTCTGCCAGATAATTTTATTGCAAGAGAGAGTTATCATTTCCCTAACATGTGTAGAGGATTATGACCTTTGACCTGTATTTATCTGCTGTCCAACCAGCTGATCTTCCTTCCGTCTCATTCAGGCTACATTCTGCCTCTGGCTTTATGTGCCGCCACATTATTTGCTGCAGTTGTGCTGCTCCTCTACATATGGAAAACAAGGAGGGAATCTGATGGTAAGCTGACATTAAAATACATTTCAGGATTTATTTAACAGAAAACACTGGAAAAAAAATAAATAAGATCATGACATCTGAAGCTGTGTTGCATAGGCTCGACCAGCAGGAGGCAGTCAAGCAGCAGCAGCAACAACAATAGGACACAGAGAAGCACCCAGGTGGATCAACATCCTGGTTTTTGTTTAAACTGGAGATTAATTTTTATTTCATGACCTTAATTTTAATTTTATCCCTTTCCTTTTCACAGTTTTCTGAGCCAAAGTTTACAAACCAGACGCCTCCACCCGACGTTCAACAACCGCTTTACTATAACCTCTGAGGCTAACGCTGTTCCAGGGATTAAAATAGATATTTTCATTAATAGACCCAAGTTTTGCACCAGTTCTGCTCACCAAAACAGCAGAAAGGCATCAGGTGTGAGGAGACTACAAACGGGTTCAGCTCTACATCCATTTGTGTCGCTAAACTGAAGCAAAGCTAAACAACTTTCCCAAAACAAGTTTACAAACTTGATTTATAAGCACACAACCCTGTGCTTACAAATCAAGTTTTGTAGCTTAGTGAAATGAAATGTCTGAGAAATAAAGATTTGTTCATCTGCAAAAATAATTCTGATTAATGTTTAGACATTTGCAAAAGGTAGGCTATTTGTGTGTCTGTAAAAAAGATTTTTAATTTTAATTCAGTTTTGCATCATTTGTAAAACCTCAGATGCAGATATAGATACAAAAAAGAAAACCTAACTGAAAACTCCTGTGTATGCAAAGCACTTTACAAAAACATTATGTCAATTCAATCAGGCATGCATTCCAATGGATAATTATTAAACATTCAGTATTAAGCTCTGTTTAAAAAAATCTTAAATCTAAGGAAACTGATTGTATGGAGTCTGACTTGCATCGTTCACTCCTCCTGCATGCATGTGGCGACTGTGGAGAGGAAAAACTCCCCTTAAAAACAGGCCAAAGCACCAGACTGAAGACTCTGCGATCCAATTTTTGGTACAAAGAGAGAAGAGAAAATCGATAAATCATGCAGATGGAAATTATTGAGCTCATTTTGATTTATTATGCAACTAATTGGTTTATTGCTAATAGCAAAAGGTATTATATGTGTGTGTTTGTGCATTAATGAATGTAGAAATGTTATTTTACATGTATGTGCTTTACATATAAGAGTATCATAGGTATAATTTATTTTTGTTACACAAGAGAAATATTTTTTTCCTTATCTTAAACTAAAGTCTTTCTTTAAAAGTGATGGAAAATAGAATATTTTAATGCTTCATCTGCAATATGGTTTTTTGTTTATAAATGTAATCTGTGTTTTATTTTTAATATAAATTGACCACCTGTTGCATTGAGCTGCTGATGCTGTTGTGGATCATAATAAACAAACATAAACCTGAGGTTCATACTTTCACTTCCCCACATTTCCCAGAATCTTCTGCATGAACTGATCTTGCCTTGTTGATAAAATGATGCTGTTGTGATAAAATGTTACGGCTTTTTCTGTCACATTGTATTTTGCTTCTTTCTGGGTTTACAGATTTAAAATTATGAGGCTAATGTAAAATAAAGAGGTAAATATAAGGATCATTGGATAAAATCTAATTTAATATGCAGCAACAACAATGAAATGTGTCAATAAATGAAATAAAAATGATTTAAAGTAAAATAAACTAGTCCTTAAGAAGAAACAATTTTTTTATATTTTTTTTTATATAATATACAAACGTTAGTTTAATTTATTTGCATACAGTTGATTTTGTATGTTGGGCTTGATATGCAGATTGTGTCACAGTGTTTTCTCTTTATGATGCCTCATTGGTCCAATTCTAGTTTTATTATTTTTGCATAATGTTTGTTTTGGTTCTAATGTAAAACACAGTTTATGTAGTTTTGAGATCCTGAGAGCACAGGAAGGACAAAACCGATCCTGTAATTCCTGTAAATTAATAATCTTGTGTGAGGTTTTTCCCTCTGCAGAGGTGTTTTAAACAGTCTTAGCCTGTAGGCAGCTAATCTGGGATTAGCACGGATCCAGAGGTAACAAGGAGGAACTCGGTTTGGACCGGAGCGTTCTGGTTGAGGACCAGCTTTTTTATTATTTTTAATATTGCCCTATCAAGTTCACTATGTCATGTTTACATCAAGCATGAATTTAACTTTTCTTATCTTTACTAACAAGGACGTCGACACCCTTTAGAGTCTTCCCAGACTTACTTTCAGATTAATTTTTAGTCACTTTTAAAAGTTTTTTGCCAGTTTTAGATAAACATTTGTATAAACAAGACCCGCTTTCATATTTATGCAGCCTCAATCTGAGTGCAGCTTGTAACAGCTGTTGCTCCATGCTCTCTATGTCAACAGAAGTTAGAGACTGTTGATGTTTTATTAAAACCTAACCAATGAATGTCTTAAAGAACTTGAATGGGGTGATGCATATCTAAAATCTATTTAAGACAAACTTTAATCCATGACTGCATAATGGACTTTACACATTAATCGAAGTTCATACTTTCACTTTCCATTTCCTGGAAACCCTTGCAAATGCATGAATTCATCTGTTGTTGGTTACCCCTAGCCAGTCTCCAGACCTACACCCCGTAGAAAATCTTTGGAGGAGCTCCAACTCTGATTCTCAGCAACAGCCCAGAAACCTGGCTAATCTACAGAAGATCCGTGTGGAAGAATTGGCCAAAATCCCTGCTGCAGTGTGTGCAAACCAGGTGACAAACAACAGGAACGATTGACCTCTATAACTGCAAACAAAAGCTACTGTACCAAATATTAACATTGATTTCCACAGGTGTTCAAAAACTTATTTGCAGCAGTAACACACAAATAAATTATTGGAGAAATCATACACTGTGGTTTCTGGATTTCTTTTTAGATAATGTCTCTCACAGTGGACACAAATAAGATGAAAATTTTAGACCCCCCATAATTTCTAAGTGGGAGAACTTGCAAAGCCTCAGGGTGTTCAAATACTGACCTTTCTGATACAAAGGTACAAGAGTACAGGACAAACCTTCGCTATGTCCCCTACAAAAACAGCAATTTCAATTAGTTTTTAAAAAGTTTATATCTAAGGAATTGCAGATTGCATCAAGTCATGTGCACACACACACACACGCACGCCCCCACACACACACACACACACGCACACACACCCACACACACCCCTACATAAGAAAGACAACAAACAAAGGGGAAAAACTCAGCCCCTGATAGTAACAGAAAAACAACAACTCAATGCATAGCAACACACATTAGCTGGATCCTGCCTGAAACCTTCTTGCTCTAAGTGACTTTTACTCACATTGTCTCTTTCCATTGTACCTCCTTCCTGCACTATGCAGTAAAGTTCTGCTTACATGCATAAACTTATA